>ML416950.1:16261-48037 GCA_005239525.1 Nicotiana knightiana | reverse complement strand
TTCATTACAAGATAATGGTTTAAGTCAATTGGAGTTTTTGCACTTCTAAATTCCAAGTATTTGAGTTTTTCATGTACCACTTTCACGTAATGTGATTGGGACAAAGCCAGACCCTGAGGAGTCCTCTGGATTTTAATTCCTAGAATTACATCGGCCACTCCTAAGTCTTTCATATCAAACTTACTAGCAAGCATTTGCTTAGTAGCTTGAATGTCGGCAATGTCTTTGCTCATTATTAGCATATCATCAACATATAAGCAAATAATGACGATATGATTTGGAACGTTCTTAATGTAAACACATTTATCACATTCATTAATCTTAAATCCATTTGACCACATTGTTTGGTCAAATTTTGCGTGCCATTACTTGGGTGCTTGTTTTAGTCCATAAAGGGACTTAACAAGTCGGCACACCTTCTTTTCTTTTCCCGGAACCACAAACCCTTCAGGTTGGTTCATGTAAATTTCTTCTTCCAAATCACCATTTAAGAAGGCCGTTTTTACATCCATTTGATGGATTTGAAGACTATACAAGGCAGCTAACGCTATTAGCATCCGAATGGATGTAATTCTCGTTACCGGCGAGTATGTGTCAAAATAGTCAAGACCTTCTCTCTGTCTAAATCCTTTGACAACAAGTCTTGCCTTGTATTTTTCAATAGTGCCATCGTTTTTTATTTTCTTCTTGAAAATCCATTTAGAACCCAAAGTTTTGTTACCTGGAGGAAGATCAACCAGCTCCCAAGTGTGGTTGCTCAATATGGATTCTATTTCACTATTGACAGCCTCTTTCCAATATTGTGCTTCTGAGGAGGACATTGCTTTCTTGAAGGTTCGAGGCTCTTTTTCTAGCAAAAAAGTCAGAAAATCTGGACCGAATGAAGTATATGTCCTTTGACGTTTACTTCTTCTCGGATTTTCCTCATTAGGCATACCATATGTTGTTACCTCCCGAGGTCGTTTTGACTTTTGGTAGGACGATTCACTTTCCTTTTTATACGGATATATAGTTTCAAAGAATTCAGCATTGTCTGATTCTATTATCGTATTAACATGGATCTCAGGATTTTCTGATTTATGAACCAGAAACCGATATGCCTTGCTATTGGTTACATATCCAATAAATACACAATCAACCGTTTTTGAACCTATCTTCACCCTTTTAGGCTTAGGAACTTGTACTTTAGCTAAACACCCCCACACTTTGAAGTATTTCAAGCTGGGTTTCCTTCCTTTCCATTTTTCGTACGGGATGGACTGTGTTTTACTATGGAGTACACGGTTGATTATTCGGTTTTCTGTAAGTATAGCTTCCCCCACAAGTTCTATGGTAAACTAGAACTTATTTACAAGGCATTCATCATCTCCTTTAATGTTCGATTCTTTCTATCCGCAATTCCGTTAGATTGAGGAGAGTATGGGGCAGTTGTTTGGTGAATAATGCCATTTTCCAAACATATTTGTTCAAAAGGAGATTCATATTCTCCACCCCTATCACTTCTTATCATTTTGATCTTTTTGTTAAGTTGTGTTTCAACTTCATTCTTGTATTGCTTGAATGCATCAATTGCTTCATCTTTACTACTAAGTAAGTAAACATAGCCATATCTCGTACTATCGTCAATAAAAGTGATGAAATACTTTTTCCCATTGCGAGATAGAATTGATTTCATGTCGCAAATATCTGTGTGAATTAAATCTAAAGGACTTGAATTCCTTTCGACAATCTTATACGGATGCTTAACATACTTTGATTCCACACAGATTTGACATTTTGAGTTAATGCAATCAAATTTTGGGTATAACTACCTTTGAAATTCTTCTTGTTCGGGTAATTCTTTGGTCCAGATGCCTGCTTTCTCTTATTTTTATTTCCCGGTGCTTCCTCAACAATGTTAGCTCCCATTAATGCCGAGTAGCCACGTGACTTCTTTTCAGCATTTTTGTTGTCTTCTTCTATCCTTAGACGAACAATTAGATCCTCAAGTGCCATCTCTTTGCGCTTGTGCTTCAAGTAGTTCTTAAAGTCCTTCCATAAAGGAGGTAACTTTTCAATGAAGGCAGCAACTTGAAACGCCTCATTTATGACCATACCTTCAGCAACAAATTTATAATTAATAACACTATTAATATTATTAATAAAATTATTGACTCGGGTCATACCTTCAGCAAGGAGGTCATGCACGATGACTTGTAATTCTTGCACTTGAGTGATGACCGACCTAGTGTCAATCATTTTAAACTCCAAAAATTATGCAGCAACGAACTTCTTAAGTCCAGCATCCTCGGTCTTGTACTTTTTCTCAAGAGCGTTCCATAACTCTTTTGAAGTTTTCATGACACTATAAACATTATACAAGCCATCCTCCAAACAACTTAAAATGTAATTTCTGCATAAGAAATCATATTGTTTCCATGCTTCAATTACCACAAATCGTTCAGCCTCAGGAGTATCTTCTCCAATGACTGGAACATCCTCCTTGATGTATCGTTGCAGGCTTAGCGTAGTTACATAGAAAAACATCTTCACTTGTGAGTACGGGTGGTTCAACTTGCTCGTTTTCACTGCACAACCAAAAAAATATAAGCTACTGAAATTAATAAATACTTTTCATATAGCTATATAACTTGACTTACAAGTCGTACTGTGATGAAATTCCATGATGGACGTTTTCAATTGGGTGATGACTACCGGATTGGCCACTTGTAAAATTCATATCCGGCTGGTACCCCCTATTCAATATATGAGCGTTAATACAAATTCAATACACTAAAAATATACATAATTAACAGAAATCACAGCATAAATTTACCATTCGTCTTGTAAATGTTGGAAAGAAGGATAGAAATTATTTTCTCCCTCCTCATTCCCCGGTGGTGATAAGTTTAAATCAAAGAAAAGTCTTTCCTCCAGAACATGTCCGGAAAAAACTACTCCACAATAACCACCCGATGACTGGGCGGTATCTCTACTACGCACAACCTCATTTTTTGGAACGTCTACAACCTTCACGTACATCTCCAACATTGTGATTAAAAGAAAATCCCGACNCCCAATATAATGGAACTCTTGTTCTATGCTCTTCAGACATAATGAAAAAATGCTTGAGAATTTTAACAACAATAAACGTTTGATCAAGAGTTGAAATTTTTTTGGTCATTGAATGAAATGCAATTCTAACCGCTTTATATAGAATGGCTGGCCGGAGAATTTTTTTTTTTAATTGTATAGCGCCAAAGCAGTAGGCACTATACGCTTTTTTAATTATTGGTGGGCCCAGGAAGCAGGTATAGCGCCACAGTACACGGCGCTATACAGAAAATACGTATAACGCCGGGCACTATGGTGTTATACCCACTGTCAGAAAAAAATTGTATAACGCCACACTATGTGGCGTTATACACTAACGACATAGTTACCGTTAGTGTATAGCGCCACATAGTGTGGCGTTATACATAGTCCGATACTATTTATTTGTGACTTATTTTTGTTCTATTTGTCTAATTTTAGCACAATTGGGTTTCAGACTCCTATATATAACTGGCTAGAAGCAGTGGAGATAGGTGGGAATACAACAACAACCACTCAGTATAATCCCACAAGTGAGGTCTGGGGAGGGTAGGATGTACGCAACTTTACCCCTACCCTGAAAGGGCACAAAGAGTATTTCATATAGACCCTCGGCTAAAGAAGGTGAAAGAAGCCCTGATAGCAAGTAGCAAGACAAATAATTAGAAAACTGCGATGACCCGATAGGTCATCTCGTGTTTTGAAACCTAATTCTGTGATCCGAAGCCTAAAAAATCATGTTTTAGCCTTTATCGATTTGTGTGCATAGTCTGGGCGTCTTTCCGGACAACTTTTATGTTAAAAACTGTGAAAAATTAAGGATTTTGCTTAAAACCTCATTTGAGTTGACTTCGGTCAATATTTTTGGTAAACAGACCTGGATTATATTTTGACGGTCTTGGTGGGTCCGTGTTGTGATTTGGAACTTGGGTGTATACCCAGAATTGAAATCGGAAGACCCTAGCCCGAGATATCGGACTTTGTCAAAATCTGGTAGTTAAAGGCTAAATGAATCGGAATTGTTTGACCAAAATTGGACTTTTTAGATAACGGGTCCGTATTTTGGTTCCGGAACCCGGTATAGGTCCAGTACCACATTTGTGACTTGTCTGTGATGTTTGGTGAGAAACAAAATTAGTTTGACGTGATTCGAACGTCCGGTTGTGAAAATAGAGATTTCAAAATTTCCTTTAAAATTTCATTTGATTTGGTATTCAATTCGTAGTTCTAGGTGTTATTTTGGCGATTTGATCATGCGAGGAAGTCCGTATGATGTTTTTAGACTAGTGTGCACTTTTGATTTAGAGCCCCGAGGGCTCAGGTGAATTTCAGATAGGCTACAGAGTGAATTTGGACTTGGAGAAATTGCCGGTGTAACTGATCTTGTCGCAGGCCTCTGATCTCGCATTTGCGAGATCAAGCATCGCATTTGCGACCTCTGAGGGGTTCACATTTGCGAGCTTCTCATCGCAAATGCGAAAAGAAGCTAGAACACACAAGTTTCGCATTTGCAAAATATTTTTCGCATTTGCAAAGTGGGTCTAGGGAAGGTACTCTTCGCATTTGAGATCAATTGGTCGCATTTGCTGTATTGGTAAAAAAGAGCTTCACACGTGTAGAAAATCTTGATGACTTAGCAGTCTACGTGAAGCAATGAAGACACGACAGCTGGACGGGACTCTATGAAGAGGTATGAGGCAAAAAGCATGGCAAATCACACCCACGGGTTAATTAGCTACGGAAGTCTCAAGCTGATTGAGAAGATGAAGAGACACGGTCAAAATGTATCTGGGCGGAATAAAGGGCAGATTCAGAGATCTTCAAATTAGTGATCCACACGCTACACAACATTCACGCAAAATTTACGGTTGCTCATTGTAACGTTATTAATGTCATAATTAGTCATTAACGCTCAATCACTGAAAAGGGCAGACGTTATATTTGGAAATTCCCTATATAAGGGAGTAAAATATAACCTGTAAAGGACATCCGAACTACCGTTGCAATACACTTTACTTTTCGTGCATGTCATTGATTTTTATTTATTTTAATTACTTACAATAATCAGTCCTGTCGTGGTTATCAAAACCCGTGTTCATCCTAAAAATATCTTTGGTCAAAGGATCTAATTCTTTGGTTAAACAAATTGGTTTCGTTACCGGGAATATGATAATCTTTGTTTTCTTTTCAAGAGATATCCTCTGAACTATGTCGAACTCCAACGACAACAACCTGCAGAGGAAAGGAACCCCACTTCCATCACCTTTAGGAACCCCACGTGGTTCAAGGGAACAATCCCAAAGAAGATCCAATAACAACAACGATGATAATGATCAAACGGTAGAACAAGATCGGGTAAAGCAAATGATTGCAGAGTATGTGGGCCAAGCTTTGCAAGAATTTGCAAGGGGATTACCAGCGGCATCACCTATATCACTGACACCACCTCCCAATAACACTATCACCATAGAAAATCCTCAGTCTGGGTTGGTAAACTCAGCAAGGGATGACACTCCTAGCGAATCTCTCGAAGCGAGACCAGGTATGACTGATAACTCTGAATTACAGAATTTACTACTAACCTTGCAAAAACAGGTGAAGGAAAAAAACGATTGAATCGAACAAATTCCTGGAGTACCACCTGTTATCAAAGGCATTGATGTTGATAGATATTCTCAACAATCTTGGAAACCAAGCACAACACCCTTGCCTATACCCAAGAAGTTTAAAATTCCTGACGTTCTTAAGTATGATGGAACAACCGGCCCACGCGACCATGTGACTGCTTTTATCACTGGAGTGAAGGGCAACGACTTAATAAAACAAGAAATTGAGTCGGTCCTAGTTAAAAAGTTTGCAGAAACACTTACCAAAGGGCGCTAACCTGGTATTCTCTTCTCCCTGAAAACTCTATTGATTTTTTTGCTGAGCTTTCAGATTCTTTCATAAAGGCACACTCCGGTGAGCAAAAAGTCGAGAAAAGGATGGAGGACATCTTTAAAATAAAACAAGGAGACACGGAAGTACTTTGTGAATTTGTAGACAGGTTTCAACGAGAAAGAATGCAACTACAAAGGGTGTCTGATAATTGGGAAGCCATGGTATTTGCAAGTAATCTAAATGCAAAAAGCTCAGAAGCCACGAGGAGACTCAAGGAAAGCTTGAGAGAATTCCTAGCTACAACGTGGAACGATGTTTATAACAGGTACCGCACTAAACTTTGAATAGAAGAAGATACCATTGCTCGTTCGAAAGACAAAGATCATACTAAATCCAGACGTTCAAAATCGGACAGGAGATCAGGTAAAAACAGGTACGATCCTTAATTGGGACCATCAGGACGTGAAACTCGTCCCAGGTTTGAAAATGCCAGGTTAGATTATAGACCACCAAGCAGAGATGCGGGCTCATCTAAATCCAAAAAGGATGGAGATGAACGACCTAGAGGTAATGCACGAATTGGGGATCACACCTTCAATTTAAATACCTCCGAACTAATTTCAGTATTAAGAAATATGGGTGATAAGGTTCGATGGACCAAAGAAATAAGGTCGAACCCGAATAAGTGGAACCCAGATCTCTGGTGTGAATTCCATAATGATCATGGACACAGAACTGCAGATTGCAGATTTTTGAGAGGTGAGGTAGAACAATTATTAAAACAGGGCTAGTTAACAGAGTTGTTTAGTGAAAAAGGTAAACAGGCATACGTGAAGAGCATGCAGGAGCCCCCAAAACCCCCATCTCAAAAATGAACCGTCAACGTGATACACAGAGGTGAAGATGTAAACAGAGTGGTCTGCAAAGCAGCCACGAAGTTCACAATTACACACGGAAAGCGGGTTTGTGAAAATCTTGAAGTAGACGATATAAGCTTCGATGATACAGATATCGGCAGATTAATGCTTCCTCACAACGATGCTCTGGTAATATCCTTACTTATTCATGACACTAACATAAAAATAATGTTGATTGATCCAGGTAGTTCAGTCAATATCATTTTGCTAAGAGTCGTGGAAGAAATGCTATTGGGGAATCAAGTAATCCCAAAGGCACGAGCCATATCGAGGTCTGATAACTCTACGGTTATAACAAAAGGGGAAATTGAACTTAGCACTTATGCTGAGGGAGTAATAAAAAATACCAGGTTCCAAGTCATCGATACTGACATGGCTTATAATGTAATCATGGGAAGGACATGGATCCACGACATGAAAGTAATACCATCCACCTTTCATCAGGTAACTAAATTCCCCTCTGAACGGGGGATTCAGCAAATTAGAGGCGATCAACAAACCGCGAGAAATATAAATTCCGTGGTACAGTACAACATAAAAGTAGAGGTGGAAGAATCAAAAGATAAGGGAATCTCCTAAGCAGGTAACACCGCCCAAACATACATGGAAGAAATTACTACCCAAATAGGTACAGAAGGTATTATTGCTGAAATAGGTACGAAAGAAAATACTCACGAGAAGATGAATCAAGTCACCACGGAAGATGCATTGGACCACACGGATGTAGATTCCAGACCGGACGTCATTCATGAACCGGAGGAAGAAGAGCACATCAAAACAACTACGGAAGAGCTCGAAGCTGTTCCATTGTCTGAACAAAAACCTGAACAGAAAGTGTATATAGGCACGAGGCTGAGCCCCGTCGAAGAGGTAAGTTAATTGATTATTTAAAAGCTAACGCAGATTGATTTGCGTGGTCCCACTCAGATATGAAAGGTATCCCACTAGAAGTGATGACTCATAAACTAAATGAAGATCCATCCTTCGTACCTGTTAAGTAGAAGAAAAGAAAGCAAGGACCATTCAAGAACTAAGTGATTGACGAAGAGGTACAGAAACTCTTGAAGATTGGTTCGATACGAGAGGTAACGTACTCTAACTGGCTAGCTAACACTGTGGTAGTACCTAAAAAGAATGCAAAATGGAGAGTATGCGTAAATTATACTGACATAAATAAAGCATGCCCCAAAGATTCATTCCCATTACCACATATAGATCAAATGATTGATTCCACCGCAGGTCATGGATTGTTAAGCTTTTTAGATGCGTATTCTGGTTATAATCAGATTAAAATGGATCCCTCAGACGATAAAAAACTTCCTTTATTACAAACAGGGGGACTTATTGTTATAAAGTCATGACTTTTGGCTTAAAAAACACTGGAGCCACCTATCAAAGGCTAGTGACCAAGATGTTCCAGGAATATCTGGGAAAAACGATGGAAGTTTACATCGATGACATGCTGGTAAAATCAACACGGGCGGAAAAACATTTCCTGCACCTCTCTATTACCTTTGACATTTTATGCAGGTATAATATGAAGCTGAATCCAGAAAAATGTGCTATTGGCGTAGAATCAGGTAAATTGTTGGGTTTCCTTGTATCAACCAGGGGAATAGAGGTAAATCCTGATCAAATTAAAGATATAGAAGAAATACCTAATGTAATTATAAATAAAAAAGAAGTTCAGAGACTAACGGGAAGAATTGCAACCTTAGGAAGATTTATTTCCAAATCATCCAAGAAAAGTTTTAAATTCTTTGCAGTTCTCAAAAAGAAAAATCTGTTCGAATGGACTGAAGAATGTCAATAGGCTCTCAAAGACCTAAAGGCTTATTTATCAAAACCTCTGTTGCTGTCAAAGCCAAAGGAGGGGGAGAGGCTATACGTCTACCTTGTCGTCTCAAAAATTGCTATAAGTGCAGTATTGGTAAGGGAGAATAAAGGTAAACAATCTCCTATTTATTATGTAAGCAAGACATTACTAGATGCTAAAACTAGATATCCACTAGAAAAGTTAGCCTTAGCTCTAATCATGGCATCTAGAAAATTTGGGCCCTAGAATTAAGTGAGCATGAAATATATCAGCCTAGGACTGCAATCAAGTCTTAGATCTTAGCTGATTTTGTCGCTGACTATAGTAATAGCATTGTCCCTGAAGTGGAAAAAGAGTTACAACTCTTCAACGATGCTAATCTGGGTCTATGGACCCTATTTACCGATGGTTCTTCCAATATAAAAGGTGTCGGCTTAAGAACAGTCGTAATATCACCCATGGGTGAAAAGACACGACAGGCTATCAAATGTTTTCCTATAACTAAAAATGAAGCAGAGTACGAAGCTGTCATTGCAGGATTAGAACTCGCACGAGAACTTTCAATCGAGCAAATCATAATCAAAAGCGACTCCTAACTGGTAGTAAATCAGATGCAGGGGACTTACATCGCTCGATAGACTCAGATGCAACAATATCTGGAAAAGGCACGAGAGCTCGTGTGACAATTCAAAACATGGAAGGTAATACAAATACCTAGAGATGAAAATGCAGAAGCAGATGCATTATCTAACCTCGCAGCAGTCACGAAAGTAACAAACAAGGACAACGTAATTGTCGTTCATCTATTCCATTTAGCGATCGACCAGGACAGAAATGGGGTAACTTTCAACAATTTAACCTGGGATTGGAGAAAAGAAATCTTAAATTTTTTGCAGAATGGCACCGTACCTGAAGAGCATAAAACAGGTCAAGCACTTTGCTGCAAAGCTGCACAGTACTGCCTCATTCACAACTCATTATATCGCAAGATGTTCGGAGGGCCCCTAGAGAAATACCTCGGACCTAACCAAACGAAGTTTGTGATGAAAGAAGTCCATGAAGGACACTGTGGAAATCACTCAGGGGTGAGATCCTTAGTGAAAACCCTAATCAGAGCTGGATACTATTGTCCTAAGATGGAAGAAGAGGCCGAGAAATTCGTATCCAAATGCGACAGGTGCCAAAGGTTTGCCAATAATATGCATCAACCAGTGAAATTATTGCATCAAATAATATCCCCATGGCCCTTCATGAAATGGGGTATGGACATAGTGGGACCTCTTCCCACAACTAAAGGACAGGTACGGTTTTTGCTTGTGTAACCGACTATTTTACAAAATAGGTAGAGGTAGAAGCGTTCAAACAGGTGCGAGAAAAGGAAGTTAAAAGTTTCTTATGGAGAAACATAATATGACTCTTTAGGATACCAAAGGAGATCGTGTGTGATAATGGCCCACAATTCATAGGCTCGGAAATCACAGAATTCTTCGAAAGTTGGAAAATCAAATGGATCATTTCAACGCCATACCATCTCGTGGCTAATGGTCAAGCTGAGTCAACGAATAAAGTCATCATCAACAATCTAAGGAAGCGGCTAGATAAAGCAAAAGGAAACTAGCCTGAAGAGTTACCAGCAGTACTATGGGCATACAGAACAACTTCAAATATAGCCACGGGAAACACTTCGTTCACACTTGTCTATCACTCAGAAGCCTTAATACATGTGGAGATTGGCGAACCAAGCATAAAGTTTACAACAACCATGGAGGAAACAAACGACGATGAATTGAGGACAAATCTGGACCTGCTCGAACCATAGAGAGAAGCAGCACTGATATGGATGGCAACTCAAAAACAAATCATAGAGTGTTATTACAACCGTAAAGCTCATCTCAGATACTTCAAAATTGGGGACTTCGTCCTCAAAATAGTCTTTTAATCAACGAAAGATGCAAGCACAGGAAAGCTAAGTACAAACTAGGAAGGACCCTACAAAGTCTGAGGCATAGCTGGGAAGGGCGCCTACGAGCTGGAAGCTATGTACGGTAGAATCCTACCAACAAGTTGGATTGCCATCCACTTGAAGAAGTACTTTCTTCTAAGGAATAGAAGTACCCCCGGTCAGGTATCACACGTTTGATTTTATTTTGAACATTTAAAATTTTACTAACCTTTTTAGATGATACGCATAAAGCTAAACTATCATGCTTCAGATGGACAAAGAGACAAGGAGTGATATATATTTCCAGACAGCTGTAGATATTGCTAGACGGATCGAGTTGGTTCGTGCTCATGAGAGGGGGCCGGTGTCAGACAAGAGGCATCGTTATTCTGGTAGTTTCAGTGGTGCCTCTTCTGGAGGCAGAGGTGATATTGGTAGAGGCCATCCTCCCAGGACATTTCACTCAGCGCTTCAGGCATCTTACAGTGCTTCAGGGAGTCGTGGTCTCTATGTGTCTCATTCGGGACAACTAGCCTACAACAGAGTTAGAGGCAATGCCCCAACAGAGTTCTCATACCATGGTTCCAACACCGGTTGTTCCACCACCCGCTCAGCCAGCTAGAGGAAGGGGTCAGGCTGTCAGGGGTGGAGGTTAGGTCGTTAGAGGTGGAGGTCAGACCGTTAGAGGTGGAGGTCAGCCAGCTAGAGGTCGTCACAGAGATGTAATTCAGAGTGGTAGGGCTGATAATAGGCTAGATTCATGTAGTTTAGTGACTACTTATATCCCAACTTTATTATGCTTCACTGTTCTAGGAAGGTTAAATGACGATAAAATGGCTCTAATTGTGAAGTTTATGTTTTGCAGGATCAAGTCATGCTTATGAGGACATAGAATAGTGTTTGGAGCTAAATTAAACCAAGAAACTCCCCTCAAAGTTGAGTACGTGTGAAAGAAGGAAGAGAAAAAGAGAAAAATAGCTAACCCGCTCTAGCGTGGGTAAAGCGTGGCCTTAGCGCTGCCATGCTAGAGCAGGAGAAACAAGGCCGAATAAAGTGAATTAGCACGGCCCAGGCGCAGTCACGAGCGCGGCCCCGCTAGTCCAGAAGAAATGGGACATGTATAGTGCATTTAGCGCGACCACTAGCGCGGTTCGAGCGCGGCCGTTTTAGTCCGTCCAAGAATACGGTAACTTCAGGGGTAAACTTGGAAGTTTGGGGGCAATTCCACTTAACCTATAAAAGGTCCAACTCGCCCAAAAGAGAGGATATCAAGGTTTTTATAGTTTTGTTCAAGTCAAGAAGAGGCAAGAGGCAAGGAGGATAATTCGACATCTAGTTCTACCTTTCTCCCTTTTATTTTTATCATTCATGATGAATTTTGCTTTTGTTATTATGAAAACAATTATGAGTAGCTAATTTATTTAGTCTAGGGTTTTGATGGAACCTGTTGAAGGATGAACTTCTTATTGTGTTAATATAGTTTTGCCAGTTTAATCTCTATTTGTTCAACTATGTTTCTGTTGTAGTTAATTGAAGGGCTCTCGATTAGTTGTGCCTATTTAGTATATATTACTCAGGAGAGAGTGCATATTTAGATAGTTGTTGAACATCACCACTCCCAAAGTATATGAGGAATCAATAACTATGGTTTTAAAGGTGGAATTAGGGATAATGAAACATTGGGTGCGATCTAAGTGAGCTATAATAAAATCCAGCTAGCGTAACTTGGGAGAGTGCGTCTAGTAAATTGTCGTAATTACTCGGGAGAGAGTTACGGTAGTAAGAGTGATCATGATCGATAGAGAAGATTAGGCAAATCTATATGACGCATAACATGAAGGGAGTCCATCAATAGGGGAAATCACAACCTTAGACCCTTTTCTTATTTGTTTACAACTCAGTCTTAGTTAGATCTTAGTTTGATTAATCTTATTCAGTCATAGTTAGTGGAAATATCACCAATTGTTATTCAAAACATCTGGGAAGTTGATTACGGAGAATTTAGTGAGTTTGGCAAAAGTAATTGATAGGTTAATTCCATGTGGGATTCGACTTTGGGCTAAATACCCGGATTATATTTGCAACGGCCGCTTAGTCCTTCTTATAAGGCATAGTTGGGCGTGATCAAATTTTGGCGCCGCTGTCGAGGAATTAACTGTGTTATCAATTAAAGTTGAAAGAAATACAAAAATTCTTAGTGTAATCAATTTTCTTCCTTTTCAATCCTTAAATCAAAATTTTAATGTTTGCTAACTTGGTTGTACATGTGCATGCCTAGAAACTCATCGAGAACTGGTGAAGTGTTTGAAACATTATCCGATCCCGAGAAAATTTTCAAGGCCTTGAATTGCAACCGGAAAAGCAAGCGACAACAATCAACTAAACTACCTAAACCAGACATGGAAGAGCTAGTGAACAACCGAAACAATAATGGGGATAATGTGGTAGACCCAGGTGCGTAGCGAGAGGCTGCCCTATATCACTGGGCACAACCCACATCAGAGAATTTGTCCACAGCGATAGTAGTCCCACAGATACATGCTGAATATTTTCAAATCACAAACAACATGCTGCACTTGTTGCAAAACAAGGGACTATTCTCGGGGTCACACACTGAAGATCCTCAACAGAACTTGAAGAATTTTCTGTCAATCTGCAAAACTCAATGGCAACCCAATGTGACTCAAGAAGCAATAAAGTTGTTGTTGTTTCCATTCTCATTGACACGAGCAGCCCATACTTGGATAAATTCACTCCCTATCAATTCAATCAATACATGGGAGGAGTTAGTCAAACAATTTGTGAGCAAGTTTCATCCACCCAACAAGAACCTGCACAGCAAATTGATGAAATTTTGAGCTTCAGAAACAAACCAACGGAAACATTACAAGAAACATGGGAATGATTTAAAGGGATGTTGGTTATATGTCCGCACCATGGTATTCCAGAGCAGATGTTGGGGTAGCGGTTTTATATGGGTATGGCAGATAGCGTGAAGGATAATGTTGATGCTTCAGCTGGTGGAGCATTCTTGAGCAAATCATGGAGAGAAAGCTAGATCCTGCTTGACAAGATGTCACAAAATTCGGGGTGGACAACCAGGAATGCACCCATCACTCCAGTAGTTCACTCAGTGGCCTTAGATCCAGCTAACACTCTTGATGAAAATATGGCCACCTTAATTACACAAATGAGCATACTCACCAAAAAGGTGGAAGAGTTAGGGCAGAAGCAGCAAGTGCAGATTGTAGATACAACCAATGGGGTTTATGCACATCTTTCATTAGTCAGTCAATTGGTAGCCAGTGGAATGCTGAAAGCAATCACCATCACTACCATGAGAACATGAATTACGTGTCTAATTATGGGGGCCAGAGACAGGGTGGTCAGAATTGGGGCAAGCAGAATCAGCCATACAGGCTATTCCAGCCGCAGCACAACAATGGAAATATGGGAGCCATGCGACCTCACGGTAATGTGGTGCCCTACCAAAGGCCACTGGGGGTACAATAACCAAAATTAGCAGCAAGGTTATCATCCTCCTCAGCAGCAACATGGTGGGAGATAGGAAGATGGGTTTGCTAAACTAGAGGCAATGATACAACAGGTTATTGGGTCAAATGCAAAAGTGACTGAAAGACTAGATGCACATGAGTCATCCATAAAGAACATTGAAGTGCAATTGGGTCATATTTCGATGCCATTGGATAATTGTCCTCACGGGACATTACCTGTAGACACTCAGGTAAATCTAAAAGATCAGGGCCGAAAGCAGCTGATGGCAGTGAGTTTATGTTATGACAGAGACCTATACTTGGAGAAAGAGAGGGATCGGGAAAGCAGACAGGCTGAGACACTTGTACCAGTGCCCATTGAGCAAGATGATTCAACAAGAATGATAGAGGTGACAGTGCAGCCTGCCCAGAAAGAAACCAACACACAGATTGAGGCTGAGAAAAAAGATGAGACAGCCCAGGAGCCGGTAGTAGATGTAGTGTCTGACAAAGAGAAAACCCAAATCATTGGGAAGAAGATACCTCCAACACCATTCCCACAGAGGCTGGCCAATTACCAGAAAGCTGAACAATACAAGAAGTTCTTGGAAATGTTGAAACAGATTCAGGTAAATATTCCATTGATTGATGCTTTGAACGAGAGGCCTGGTTATGAAAAAATGATGAAGGACTTGATGTCCCAAAAATTCGACTTCCAAGACTTGGCCACACTGACTCTAACTCAGACCTGCAGCTGCGGTGACTAGACCAGTTGCTGAAAAGTTGTCCGACCCAGGGAGTTTCACAATTACCTGCACCATTGGTAACTTTGCCTTTGCCAAGGTACTCTTTGATTTGTGGGCTAGTATTAATCTTATGCCCCTGGCTATCTACAAGAGGCTGGGGATTAGAAAATCTAGACCGACGTCTATGTTGTTGCAACTGGCCGACAGAACTGTGAAAAGACCCTCAGGTATTCTGGATGACGTGTTGGTGCATGTATGGAAATTTGTGTTCCCTGGATATTTTGTAATTCTTGACTGTAGGGTGGATGAAGAAATTCCCAAAATTTTGGGAAGGTCGTTCTTGGCCACAGGGCGATCTCTCATTGATTGTGAAACTAGGGTGCTCAAGATGAGGTTGAACATTCAACGTGCAGAAATCTATGAGGCGACCAAGTGAATTCGCCAATTGTTCTCTTATTGATGCCGTGGATGTAATCCTGAAAAAGGATGATAAGACCTTGACTATTGAGGACCCCATTGCTGCATGTCTTATGAATTTAGATGAGGTGAATGGGGAACAATTGGCAGAATGGGTACTGCCTCTTGAGGGCAAAGGCTTTGGAAAAGATCACTTGAATTTGAGCCCCTGCAGTTAGAAAAAAAAAACTCCTCCAGCCAAGCCATCCATAGAAGAACAACCAAAGTTGGAGTTGAAGCCACTGCTCGCCCATCTCAGGTACGCGTTCCTAGTACCTAACTCCACATTACATGTTATTATCTCATCTAGTTTGTTAGATGTGCATGCAAAACAACTTTTGCAGGTACACACGGAGTGCAAGACTGCCATTGGGTGGACCATGGAAGACATAAATGGGATCAGCCTAGCGTATTGTATGCATAAAATTCTGCTGGAAGAGGGGCACAAACCTTTCAGGGAACACCAAAGAAGGATGAACCCCAATATGAAGGAAGTGGTGAAAAAGGAGATTATTAAGTGATTAGATGCGGGAATCGTTTTCCCCATCTATGATATCAACTGGGTTAGCCCGGTGCAACGTGTTTCTAAGAAGGGTGGTATGACGGTGGTGAAAAATGATAACAATGAGTTGATCTCTACAAGAACCGTCACAGGCTGGAGAATTTGCATGGACTATAGGAAATTAAATCTGGCCACTCGGAAAGACCACTTCCCACTTCCCTTCATCGATCAGATGCTTGACAGACTGACATGGAGGTCTCACTTCTATTTTTTGGATGGGTACTCAGGGTACAACCAAATCTCCCTTGCGCAAGAGGACAGAGAGAAGACCTCGTTCACATGTCCATATGGGATTTTTGCCTTCCGAAGGATTCCCTTTGGCCTATGCAATGCACCCGCCACATTCCAAAGGTGCATGATGGCCATATTCACCGACATGGTTGAAGACATAATGGAGGTGTTCATGGATGATTTTTCAGTGGTGGGAAATTCTTTCGATGAGTGCCTTACAAATGTGACCCGAGTGTTGAAGAGGTGCATCGAGACTAACCTTGTACTCAATTGGGAAAAGTTCCACTTCATGGTACAAGAGGGTATAATCTTGGAACACCTGGTATCAATCAAGGGAATCGAGGTTGATCGGGCTAAAGTTGATGTGATAGCAAAGCGTCCACCTCCCACATCAGTCAAAGCAATCAGGAGCTTTCTCGGGCATGCCGGTTTCAACCGGAGATTCATCAAAGACTTCTCCAAAATTGCCAACCCTCTATGTAAGTTGTTAGAAAAAGATCACCCTTTTGTGTTTTGTGACAATTGCAGGGTAGCATTCGAGGAGTTGAAGAAGAGGCTAGTCACAACACCCATCATTGTTGCCCCCGACTAGGAGAAACCATTCAAACTCATGTGTGACGCCACTGACTATGCAGTGGGAGTAGTGCTAAGACAGCGAAAAAACAAGATAAGGCACCCAACTTACTATGCAAGTGGAACGTTGAGTGGAGCCCAGTTGAACTACACTGTGACTGAAAAGGAGACGCTGGCGGTGGTGTTCGCCTTCGACAAGTTCAGATCATACCTGATTAGCTCTAAGGTAATTGTATACACTGATCATGCTGCTCTCAGGTACTTGATTGTAAAGAAGGAGTCCAAACTGTGCCTGATTCATTGGGTGCTGCTACTACAAGAGTTCGACCTGGAGATTCGTGACTGTAAGGGCACGGAGAACCAAGTCGCAGATCATTTGTCGCAACTTGAAGGAGCTGAAAATTTAGTTGAGGCAGAGGATATTTTTGAAACCTTTCCACACGAGCAGCTACTCACCCCAAGCCTTGAGGAAGTGCCATGGCATGCAGGCATTGCAAATTACCTGGCAAGCGGTATAGTTCCCTATGACCTTTCCTCTGTGCAAAAGAAAATTTTTTACCGTGACTGCTGCATGTATTACTTGAATGAACCTTATATGTTTAGAATTTGTGTTGATAATATGATCCGGAGGTGTGTCCCCCAGATAGAAAAATCTTCTGTTTTGCAGGCCTGACACGCATCGGCATATGGCGGATATTTTAAGGGAGTCAGGACATCGGCGAAAGTTCTAGAAACTGGGTTCTACTGGCCAACTGTGTTTAAGGATGCACATCAATGGGTGAAGGGTTGTGATGAATGTCAGCAAATCGGGAACATCTCCCGACGCCATGAGATGCCCGTGAACCCAATTCAACATGTTGAAATGTTCGATGTATGGGGGATAGACTTCATGGGCCCCTTCGTCAGCTCCTATGGCAATAAGTACATACTTGTTGCTATAGATTATGCGTCCAAATGGTTGTAAGCTGCAGCACTCCCCACCAATGATGCAAGGGTGGTGGTTGGGTTTTTGAAGAAAAATATATTCACCCGTTTCGGGATCCCGAGAGCCATTATCAGTGACGGAGACACTCACTTCTGCAATCGATCCTTCGAGAAATTGCTAGAAAAGTACGATGTGCGCCACAAGGTGGAGACCCCATATGATCCTCCGACTAGTTGACAGGTCGAAGTGTCGAATAGAGAGATAAAAAGTGTGTTGACCAAAACTATGAACACCACAAGAACTGATTGGGCGAAAAAGCTAGAGGACACACTCTGGGCCTACAGAACCACTTTTAAAACACCAATTGGTATGTCACCATACAATTTGGCGTTCCGGAAGGCCTGTCACTTGCCAGTGGAGTTAGAACATAGAGCTTGGTGGGCATTGGAGTAGCTAAATCTGGACATTGAGGCTGCGGGCACAAATAGAGTCACAGAATTGCATGAGCTAGATGAGTTCCGATATCTTGATTTCGAGAGCACGAGGCTGTACAAGGAAGAATGAAGAGGTTGCACGATAAGAACATTATTGAGCAAAACTTCAAACCCGGAGATATGGTGTTGCTTTATAATTAAAGATCAAGGTTATTTCTGGGTAAACTCAAGTCATGATGATCTGGGCCATTTCGTGTGGTCGAAGTGCTCCCTTCAAGTGCTATAGAGATCGCTTCAGAAAAAGATTCCCACACATTTAGAGTCAATGGGAACAGATTGAAACCGTATGTGGGCATGGATGAAACCAAGGAAGTGTCCGTGATACATCTGACTGAACCTCATAGGTCAAGCGAGCCTTAAGTGTGCTCATCTGCGTTGTGTCACGAAGTTAAATCGGGCACTGGATGGGAGGCAACCCATTGACTTGTTGTAATTGTCGTGCCACGACATTAACTAAGGTGCTGACAACCGCATAGTGAGTTGATGTAGTTATAATTTTATCTGACTGTTTGTATGTACTAACATATGCAGGTGAGCTTAGGCGAGTGTTAAGTCAATACAGCCCGAGGAAAAAGGTAGAAAAAAATGAAAAAATTTTGAGGTCCAGGTGCGTGGCGGCGCTTGTGCCCGCGCTTGGACTGCGCATATCAAAGATCATTCTGCCTGGGAATAGCGCGGCCGCGCTAATTAGCTTTCCTTCTGCCTCGTCTCGACACTACTAGCGTGGGCGCGCTATGACCATGCTAGGACCGCGCCTGTAGGTTCGCCAGACATGTTTGGTTAGTTAATTTTTTTTATTTTTTCATTTTGATTTAATTTTTTCTTATTTCTTATTTACCCAACCCTAACCCCCTTTCTCCTATTCCTCCTAAAATACTTCATCTTCTAAAACTCTTACTCTCCCCACCCCAAAACACACGCCTCTCTCCCTCCCCAAAATACTCTCAGCCCTCATCCTCCCAAGTTCATTGCTAATTCAACCCTCAACACACTTCTTCAACTCCCACAATCTTCTCACACCACAGGTATGATTTCTCTTTGCCAATTTTTGTTAGATTTTCTTTTTAATTCTTTGTTAGGTAGTAATTTTTCTTCTCTTTTCTTAGAAGTAATTTGTGGTGTATATGTAGAGCTTGTAGGTTGTAATCATGGAGTTATATCTCTTACCTTAGTTGGTTGAATTTGGGGCAATTGTGGTGGTAATTGGGTTACAACATGATTAATTGGGGGCTCCGGTGAATGATGTCCACCAAATGTTTGCTTAAATGTCACACTGAATGTCAATGATAGTTGTGATCAATTGTAAGGGTGAAGTCTGAGTAACCACGGTTGGGTCACATCTTTTGTACTGCCCTAATGATGGTCCTTATTGTAGATAATATGGCACCCCCTAGAAAGCACCAAGCCGCCGGTCTTTCCTCCAGCAGACAAGCGGAATCATCTAGAGCACGAGCGTCAACTGATACTCGTTCTTATGATTGCAATAAGTTCGTATCTGCTAAGGCTTTGGAACGGTTTGCTGATAAGGAATCAAAGGTGCCAATACCAGAACGGGGCATGGATACAGCATCCCTCTGGCATGACTATCCGAACATTTACAATGAGCTGATCCTGCGCCGGTTGGATGTTTTCTTTGAAGAACCGGATGAAGCCAATGCGATGGTGGTGAGAGAATTTTATGCAAATGTTTCAGATCATAGGAATGATGTGGTCACTATGCGAAAGAGTCATGTGACGCCTCTGTAGAACCCATTAGGAGAACCTACAGGCTGCCAGGTCCCGTGGCAGAGATGGATGACTTCTATGAGGCGTATGATAGACGATTCACTCAGTGGGAGACGTTCCTGCTGTCGCGCCCCCTCTCTTCTCCCTCTCCTTTCGGATTGGTCAAGGTATTCGACATTATTGGGACGACTCGTTTCCTTTTGGGAAAGGGGTAAGGAATTGAAGAATCGCCACCTAACGAATTAAGGTATGTTAGCGCACCTACTAAGGGTCAGTTACAAACACAGATTGGAAAACCGGAGATATGGTAAGGTCTTGAAATTACTTCAAGGGGAAGGGGTTAGGCACCCCTCTAAGTCCACAACTGTGATTCCCGGCCAAACAAACTTTGTGAATAGGTAGCATATAAGCAATAAAAGCACATAGGTAAACAAATAAAGGTTTTTTGAGAAGATTCGCAGTCTACGCACATATATGTGCTAAAATTTTAAAAGATTTAAAGTCTAGGAACATATAAAAGGTTTTGAAAGATTTACAATCTAAGCACACATGTGTAAAAGATAGGGAGTCCTAGGTTGTTTATCCTATACGAGCATATCCATGCAATACCCGGTAATCACTATTCAATGAGGGGATACACGTTGCATTGGCGCACATGTCATCATATCCCCGTCTAACCTTTCCCACCCCTTAGTGGTTATTAAGCGAGTTTATTTAACGACCTCTATGTGTGCTATTACCCGTACCTTATTAATGGTCCTGGAGGAGATTAGGGCCTCTACCTATAGACAGTTCTAGACAAATCCCTAAGGTTTAAAAGGAGAAAATACTAGGCGACAGACAAGAACAAATAGGACTTTAGCAGATAAAGGCAGGAAAGAGCAATTAAGAGGCTCAGATTTACCTCCACAGATAATGCATGTAATCACCACGAATCAAAACACAAACAAGGGTAGTATTATTAAACATGATCCTAAAACATGATGTTTAAGAGAATATCAAAACACAGAAGATATGCAGTTTCAATTTTATAAACCCAGAAGCAGGGANTAGTATGAACATTATAAGATGCAGAATGATTTATATGCAAAATTCATAAAAAGCATGATTTCTAGATGCACAGAAAGTTACAACATGATTTCAGAATATGCAGTAGCAACAGTTTTCATGTGAATGTTGTTATTTAGCCTAGAAGCAGGATTTCTATGTGATGAAAATAATGTCAAAGAGATGCTGAAACAATAAACCTAAGGACATGATATCTAATGCATGACATGCTTAGAATGTATTGTTCCTAAATATGTATTCTAATGCGCACATAGAAATGTAAGCCTAAGGCATGGTTTCTACCCTATTGATATCGATAACAGACATGGCTACCCTTCTCTTTTCACTATCAATCCCCAATATTCTTTTACAACGATTATTACAAACCAATGTGAATGAATTATATAAATAGATAAAGAAAAATAATAAGTTATACTATAGGGAGCTTTAAAATAGGCCCAGATTCTTAGAACCTCAAATGCCCAAATGTTTCATAGCCTTTCTCATACTCGGGTGTGTCAGAGTTCCCTAAGGACCTTAAGAGATCCCGGGCAGTACTCACACCCAAATTTCACAACCATAATTGAGTAAGTGCAGTGTGGAAGTGCGAGCCCCAGTGCATCAGAGTTCATAAGGATTTCACAGGAATCCCAAGGCAATCATACACTGGAGGGGCAGAACTTAAGGACCTAAGAGTAGAGTGAAAGTGCTTGACATAGTTTTGAATAGGTTTAACAGGAAAGCAGTATTTGAAAAAGAGACCCAGTTGAAGTAGTTTTATAAAATAGGAGAATTGTTTAGTAAAACAGCTTTGAAAACAGTTGTGTAATTTAAACAAATAGCAGGTCAGTCAAACAAGTTCAACAATACTCAGAGAACAAACCTTCACACAGGGATAAGTGGGGATTGGGACAAGTAGAGCATGTATGGTGAACACATAACAGACATGGGTCCTTAGCAATTAGTGCAAATAGTAAGACATAGATTCAGGAGTGCTAATTAACACAAAGTCACAGAATCAGAAGTGCTCTAGGGGATTCTGGGGTTGGGAGATAGTATAGTATAGGATTTCATACTAAACATGATTGAGCATAGCGTTAAGACAACTTAGGTAACAAATCAATAGGTGCATACCAGAACTAGGCAACCAGTACACAAGCATCAAAACAGAGTAGAGTTACATTGAGACAGATTGCAGGTTTATAAGAACATGCTAACCCTAAAGAGGTAAGACATAACTAGAATACTAGATGAAGCAATGAAGCAGTGATGCAAGGAGGTCAATTACATGTTGAACAACAAAATAATACATAGAAACAGATTAGGAACATGATAAAGTGAAGCAGTAAAAGAAACATATTCATTTTGGGACATTAATTAAAATTAGAACATACCGGTAAAGAGACAATAACCACAAAAGTGAAGGGATAGGAGAGCACAATAGTTAGCCTTGGCTTGTAGCCGGCTAAGTTAGAATAATAGTAAGTGACACAGAAAGATAGCAGAAAGCTTTGAGTGTGAGAGATAGAGTTTGAACTAGTGTGGTCGTGTGTGTTGAGTAGATTCTGTTCGAGTGAGTGTGTGTGTATATATAGTAGTTCCAAACTAGGTAGAATAAGGTAAGAATCACAATTAGACATTAAATTATGGAACTCGGAACCAATTAGAGTAAAATCAGTGCAAGTACTCCCTTGATTAAGGGATTCAACTTCAAACGGTAAGAACAGATAACAAGTAAGGAAAGAAATCAATGTGTAACTGGAGCATAACAGAGAAAGAAACAATTCAAATAGTGCAAGTACATAACCGGTAATTAGGACTAGGTACATAAGGTTCTGATTAAGGAAATATCATAAGAATCTGTTAACAGTATAGTCAACCATAAAATAAGGCGAGAAAATAACTTAGAGGTCAGAAATCAGTAAAAGATATCATCACAGGAAATCATTAAAAGGTGTTAATCACCTAGAATTAGGAATTCAAATTGGAACAGTACTGATTAAGGGGAGAATTAACACAAAATTTCTATGAACAAACGGAATAAACACATAATAGGCAAGAAGAAGTAAAATTAGAAACATAGTAAAGTAAGAATCACATAGAATAAGGGATTCAATTAGAGAAGATAGAACTGATTAGAGGAATTAACATAATAAACATAATATAAGCGGAATAAGCAAGAATCAGAAACCCTACTGAACATAATAGGGTAAAATCACAGAAACTCAGAGTGTTCATGAAACACAAGCACACGAACATATTACAAAAGACGGACTCGGAATTATAAGAAGTGTTAAAATTAAGGTTTTATGATAACAAGTTATGACTAAAAATAATTTTTAACAAAAGGCCGTCTTAAACAACAGAGAACAACATTAAAAGACCAGAAATATATTTTGAAGAAAAGTTCTGGAAACCTTAATGGAAAAATAAAGCGACACTTTGAGAAATCGAAAGGTTTTTCATGAAACAAACGAAAATAGCTCAGAAAGACCCCAGATCTGTTATAGATCTAAGAGGTACAGTATAAGAAGTTAGGGTTTTCTAGAAAATAACCTAGAAATGGAGAGACCGTCTTAGAAACCCATAGGTTTAGCCGGAAAAAGGAAATATCTTACTCAATCGATCCATGGTGGCCTGAGAATGGTGAGCATAGGCCCAGGGGTGAGTGGAATGGCCACTGGTCCCCTGAGGACCTCAAAGAAAGCAGGAATCCCGGCACAGGAGAGCCATTAAAACTGGAGGATGGTGGTAAGTCGACATAGTCGACGGCATGAGAGCACCGACGAGGGGGAATTAGGGTTAAGGCAGAGAGCATTTGAGAGAAGAAGAGAGGAGATGATGGCGGAGTGTGAGAGGAGAAATGAGAGAATGAGGGTTTGGGGGGGGATAGACTTAAGTTAATTATGGAAAGGGGGGATCTGGTCCATTGATCAAAAATTGATCAACGGTCCAGATTAAACAAGACATTGGGTCAGGGGATCAATGGATTTGGGCTTGGGGTATTTGGGCTAGTTTAATAGGGAGTGATTAATCAATTTAGGCTAAAATTGAAATAGGCATGGGCTATTTGTTAAATACCCAGATAGTTTAATTAAAATAGTTTATAAGGCAATTACTATTTATAAAAATGAATCATATGCATGGAAATAACTTTAAAATGGTTATTTGAAAAATATAGAAGGCTAATTTCTGGTAAAAAAATAGTATAAAATTACAAGCTTAGGCTATAATTGCAAAGTTATTGTAATTATATCCAAAAGATGTTTGTTTGGCTAATTATGAAATAATTTGATCTTATTAGGACCATAAACAATGAATTAAATCAATAAATGCCTTTCAAATCATTTGTGACGCGATTTTGTAAAATGCTAGATAAATTAGACAAAATAAAGGAAAATTATGGAAAAATACCAATCATTGTTAATGCATGATTTTGAAGGTATATATGCAATTTTAAAAATATTTGAGAAAAATTGGATATCAACAGCTGCCCATCTTTACCCTAAAAGGATAAAAGAGTTGTCGGGTAAAGATAGATGGCCAATTTTGACCGAGCGAAACGGTTAGAGAGGTTTACGCCATGTTCCGTCTTCTTAGGCTCCTACATATCCCTGGTTTTACAGGAATCAGGTCGTATGTAGTTCCGGATTCATCGACGAAGTTTACCGATGAAGTTATCACAAGAGTGGACACAACATCTAGGGATGAGCGAATGAACGGCTTGCGAGATAGCGGGTTTGATACGGTTGGGAGAACTGGAGCGGGATTGCTCTTGCTGGGATAGTCGTTGCTTGTCAGGTTACCTACAAATAAAAGCAATACAAGCGTATACTATGCATAAATTTAAACATGATGCAGGTTCCCTTTGGACTATGAAAGTTATCTTTGGACGGTTAGGGATGATGTCCTTAGACCATGATGTCTTGGGCCATGAATTGCTTGATGAGAGATTCGTAGGCCATGAAATGATGTTCTCGGAACATGCAGATGGTGCCTCCGAACTATGATGCCTTTCAATAATGATATGCAAATTGAGAGAGATCCTCAGGCCATGACATGGTGTCTTCCGGCTATGAGGATGATGCTGTTAGACTCTAACGCCTTTGGACAGGTTGGCGATATTTCATCCCATGATATGCAATAATAATGCTGACAAGACAGAGCTTAGTCTTGCGAATTGAAGGACAGGGCTTAGCCCAAAAAATAAGCGAAGTAGACAATGCTTGATAAACAGTGCTTAGTCTCGGTGAAAAATTAAATTGGAGGAGGTGCTTAGCCTCATGCAGAGAGGAAGGCAGTGGTTAGCCTTATGCAAAATTGAAGGAAGAGATTAGCCTTATGCAAGAAAAGGCACGGGATTAGCCTTATGCAAATGGAATGCAGAAGATTAGCCTTATACAAAGGGAAGGTAGGGGAATAGCCTTATGCAAATGGATGGTAGAAGATTAGCCTTATGCAAATGAAGGCAGAGATTATCCTTGTGCAAGATGGAGATGGAGCTTAGTCTCATGCAAATGAAGGCAGAGCTTAGCCTTATGCAGACGGAAGGCAGATGATTAGCCTCATGCAAGTGAAGGCAGAGCTTACCCTTATGCAGACGGAAGGCAGATGATTAGTCTTATGCAAATGGAGGTAGAGCTTAACCTCATGCAAAATGTGGGACAAAGCTTAGTCCCGTGCAAGATGAAGGCAGGGCTTGGCCCTATGCAAAGGAACAAATAGCGAATGCTAGTGGGTTTTCTTAGCTAGTAATCGGTTGTGGTATTGCGATTGTTGTGAGAACTGTGACTATAGAGCATGTTCGTTCTTTTTTGTTGATAGTAAACTTTTCATTTGCGACTGTGTTGAAGTTTGTGACTTTGAAACCTGTTGGTTCTTTATTCCTGCATTCAATGAAAAATCGTGATTTCTGTAGATGGGGAAGGTTGGTTCGTATCCCCGCTGGATTTGCTTGCTTCGTTCTGCTTGGTCTCATGATCATGTTTATGTCATCAGGGTAGTGTTTTCTAAACACATCTATATTTTGAAAACGTGCATGATTTTATAAAGGCATAGTAAAAATATATTTTGAGAAATTTAGATGAACCGACGACCGTGACATGGTTCAAGACATTGCAACCACTCATGCTACTGAATTTTGAGGGTTCTCCTTAGAATTCTGCCCCATTTAGATGGTTGATGATTCTGACCGTTGTACATGCTGCGATCGGCTGAACTTGCTTCGNTGGCTTTGGCCAGACTTCTCCGTCCATTTCTGCAAGCATGAGGGCTCCTCCTGTCAATACTCGGCGAACCATATACGGACCTTGCTAGTTGGGAGAAAATTTCCCTTTAGCTTCATCTTGATGTGGAAAGATCTTTTTTAACACCAGCTGCCCCGCTGTGATTTAACTTGGCTTGACTCTCTTGTTGAAGTCTCTGGACATTCTTTTCTGATAAAGTTGACTATGACATATTGCGTTCATCCTTTTCCCATCTATGAGGGCCAACTGCTCGTACCAGCCTTTTATCCATTCTGCATCGCTGAGGTCAGTTTCTTATATTATTCTTAAGGAAGGGATCTCCACTTCGGTAGGAATAACAGCTTCCGTACCATAAACCAGTAAATAAAGAGTTGCCTCGGTTGATATGCGGACTGTGGTGCGGTATCCCAGTAAGGTGAATGATAAATTTTCATGCCACTGTTTGTGCTTTTCTATCTTCTTTCTCAATATCTTTTGATGTTCTTGTTGGCGGCTTCCACAACTCCATTCATCTGTGGTCTACAGGTTGTGGAATTCTTGTGCTTGATTTTGAAAGTCTCGCACATGGCTTTTATCAGATCACTGTTGATATTGGAGCCGTTGTCAGTGATGATTGACTCTGGAACCCCGAACCGACAAATGATACGGTCGCGGAAAAAGTATGCCACGACTTTATTAGTCATGCTTTGTAGGATGCCGCTTCAACCCATTTGGTGAAATAATCAATAGCTACTAAGATGAATATGTGTCCATTTGAGGCGGTATGCTCTATCGGTCCAATGGCGTCCATTCCCCAGGCAGCAAATGGCCAATGGGAGCTTGTTGCATTGAGCTCGTTTGGGGGTACCTTTATCGAATCTGCATGTACCTGACATCGGTAGCATTTCCGAGCATACTGGATGCAGTCCATTTCCATGGTCATCAAGAAGTAACCGGCTCTGAGTATTTTCTTTTCCAAGACAAAACCATTCATATGTGGGCCGCAGGTCCCATCATGTATCTCTTCAAGTAGTCTGGAAGCTTCCTTTGCATCGACACATCTTAATAACCCCAAGTCAGGAGTTCTCCTGTATAGGTTTCCTCCGCCGAGAATGAAATTGTTGGACAATCTCCGGAGCGTGCATTTCTGAGTGTGATTTGCAAGCTCTGGGTACTCTCTTTTTGACAAGTATTCCCTGATGTCGTGGAACCATGGTCTTCCATCTGCTTCTTCTTCAACATGAGCACAATATGTCGGCTGGATATGGATCTTCACTGGAATAAGATGATCAATGAAGTTCTTATCTGGGTGTTGTATCATGGATGATAGAGTGGCCAATGCATCAGCAAACTCGTACTGAATTCTGGGGATGTGCCGAAATTCTGTCTTCGTGAACCTCTTTCTCAATTCCTGCACATGGTGTAGATACGACAATATCTTAGAATTCTTGGTATCCCAATCTATTTGTACTTGGTGTATTAACATATCTGAGTCACCAATTACTAACAACTCCTGGATATTCATGTCAATGGCCATATTGAGCCCTAAGATGCAGGCTTCATATTCTGCCATATTGTTGGTGTAGGGAAATCTGAGTTTGGCAGATACCGGGTAATGTTGACCTGTTTCTGATACCAGGACAACTCCAATGTCGACTCCCTTGAAATTGGCTGCTTCATCGAAGAACATTCTCTAACCGTCATAGGATTATGCAATGTCTTCTCCTATGAATGATACTTCTTCATCGGCAAAATACGTTTTCATGGGTTCGTATTCTCCTCCCACAAGATTCTCGGCAAGATGATCTGCCAATGCTTGCCCCTTGACCGCTTTCTGAGTCACATAGACAATGTCGAACTCACTCAGCAGGATTTGCCATTTGGCCAGCTTGCCAGTGGGCATGGGCTTCTGAAAGATATACTTCAAGAGATCCATCTTTGATATAAGATATGTTGTGTAGGCACAGAAGTAATGCCTCAGCTTCTGGGTTACCCAGGTCAGAGAACAACAGGTATGTTCCAGTAGAGAATACCGTGCCTCATATGGAGTGAACTTCTTATTCCTGTAATAAATAGCCTGTTCCTTTATTCCTATCCCGTTATGCTGCCACAGAACGTAGCTTCATCTAATACCGCAAGGTAGAGTAGCAAGGGTCTACCTGGCTCTGGGGGGACCAAAACTGGTGGCGTTGACAAGTATTCCTTGATTCTGTCGAAAGCTTTCTGACAATCATCGGTCCATTTGGTCACAACATCTTTCTTTAGCATCTTGAAGATTGGTTCACATATGACCGTGGGCTGGGCTATGAATCCGCTGATGTAGTTAAGGCGTCCCAGGAAACTCATCACATCTTTCTTGTTCTTTGGCGGTTGTAACTCTTATATGGATTTGACCTTTGATGGGCCCAATTCTATATCTCGGCGGTTGACGATGAACCCAAGCAATTTCCCAGCAGGAACCCCGAACGCACACTTCGTGGGGTTTAATTTCAAGTTTTACTTTCACAGCCTGTCGAAGAACTTTCTCAAATTTGTTGTATGGTCGGTGGCTCTTTTGGACTTAATGATGACATCATCAACATACACCTCGATTTATTTCTGTATCATGTCATGGATGATAGTGGTCATAGCTCTCATATAAGTGGCCCCAGCATTCTTTAGGCCGAATGGAATCATCTTATAACAGTAGACTCCCCACGGCATAATGAAACTTATTTTCTCAGCGTCTTCCCCGTCCATCTGATGTGTAGTTATAATTCATGGTTTAAAGCATTATGTGCCTTACATTTTATGTGCGTTACTGATAAAAATACACATCCTATGTGCATAATGGAGTCTATTTCATGTGTAGGTGAATTGGAGATGGAAGTCGAGCTAAATGGATGCATAAACGTCAAAAATACGCTCAAGAGTCAAAAAGGAGTGAACCTGGCTATAGCCGGGCATTTTAGTTGTAAAGCCAGGCTTTAGCCGGCGTTTGGGCTATAAAGCCTGGTGAGACCAGGCGTTTGGGGGGCTTTTGGCCCATAACACCAGGCATGGCCAGGCGTTAGCCAAGCGTTTGGCCTGTAACGCCTGGTCCCTGATACGGCCCAATCCGAGTTTTGAAGGTTTTAAGTGTTTCCCGGTTTGACTAGAAGTATCCTACACGTTTGGGGTTGTCCCAAAACATATAAATAGACCGAAAAACACAACCTTGAGGGGGATTTGACGTGGAGGAACACACACCACGCTTGAAGGAGGCTTCTACCTAGTTTTTCTTCTCTTGTCTTCCTTTAATTTCATAGTTATTAGTTCTAGAGTTTTGGGTGCTACATGAACGTTGTAGTTTGAAGCTTGAATTGTTCTTATTAGTTTATCATATTAGTTTATTTATTCAATCTTGCGCTTAATTATTTGGTTTCTTGATCACTAATTGAATACTATCTACGAATCTAGGACTAAACTCGGGAGAGTGAATTCTAGATTACATAAAAGACNTAGTTAAATATTCATACTTTAGTATTCGCTTGAATAGATTAATTGTTTGGGTTTAATTTAGTTGATAGTTAATCACAAGTCCCTGTGGGTACGATATCTGGACTTACAATCCTATATTACTTGTCGACCACGTTTACTTGCGTGTGCGTTTGGGATCAACAAGTTTTTAGCGTCGTTGCTGGGGACTTAGAAATTAACTATTCTAGTAGATTGAATTTTTACTTTTGTCTATTTCAGTTTTTTTATTTGTATCTTAATTTAATATTTTATTATCTTTCTTGACATGGCATCTTGGAATGATAATTGGTCGAATAGTGGTTATTCTTGTTATGACGATCCTTGTCCATATTGTGGAGGACCACACATGTGGCAATATTGTCCATCTCAATCTAATGTGTGGAATTTTTATAATGTGTGTGGTTGTCAAGGTGGCCATTGGGATGGTTATCCTAATTCTTGTTATCCTTCTCAGAGCTTTTATTGTAATGTTTCTAATAATGTTAATGAGTTTGATAGGAGCAAGGAAGTGGAGGATATGGAAAGCTTGGCTCGTATTATGGACTTGATGAGACAAGTAGCGGAGCGACAGAACATGATATCCGAGCAACAAGTTCTTGACGCCTTAGTTATCAAAAGACTCCAGGCTAGAGTGGATGAATTAATGGCCAATTTCCAAGAAGAACCTCAACTCGACGAAGAGAGCGAGTTCCCACCAGAAGATAATTTTGAAGAAGCAGATATAATGAGCCAATCTTGGCTAGAGGAACAAGCTCAACTAATCAAATCTCATGAGTTTCTTCGTGATGGTCTTTCAAATATGACAGAGCAACTGATAGAAGGAAGAACTGAGCTCAGGCAAGAGATAGACCAACTTGGCTCAGATATCCATGACATGCAGGCTCAATTGAATAAAAAGGTTGAGGTGTCTGATGCCCTACCATCAATATTTGTGGATGCTGGCCAGCTTGTGGAGCGGAAAGAGGAAATCCGAATATTCGACCAAATTATTAATGATGTGAAGGTTGATGAAGAGTATAAAATAGAGGATGTCAAAAATAATGCAGTTTTTGAATTGGAGCGTATTGGACCTCATTCTAAACACTTTTAAACATTGTGCTTGGTTGGTGACATGGGAATTGATCCACTCGAGCATATAGAGGAGTCAATGGATGAGGAACAAAGTGTTTATATTCTGAAATTTGTGATGCCAAGGAGACAAAATGACATCCCTCACCTAAGGGCCAAGAAGTGCAAGATGTGATACCTATTGTTTGGTTCCTTCATTTTTACACCACCACCCCATGACCGTGAGATAAAAATTGATGAAAAATTGGGGACTCAATTCATATCCTCAAAGTGGAAGGAAAAGTGGTGAAGTAGCATAGTCGTGNCTAAAGATTGAGAATCATGTCCGAGCTATGCCCGAGGGGGTCTCAGGGAGTATTTCTCACCCTTGTTTTAATATTTTTCTTTGTGATCATGCATCGAGGACTATGCATAACATAAGTGTGGTGTGGGGAAACTACTTTCTGAGGTGTAACTGTATAAAATTATTGTTTTTTAGAAAAATCTCAGATTTTTCCCAACGATGGATCTGTTGGACAATTTTCTTGAGGGATAAAGTCCGATTTAAAAACGCCAAAAATATTTTTTTTATTTTGTAGGATAGTTAGGTAGTATCCCTTGGTTTTTCTTTGGGAAACAGTTCTTTTCCAAGGGTGTAACTCGAACCGGGCACTTTAAATTAATTTTTTTTAGAGTAGTTAGGAAGAAACTGAGTAACTTAGAAATAACCTATGACATGTTTGATGTCGGCATATTAGGTTATGACATACATTCTTCTTTCCCTTATATTGTGTTTGACATGTGATGCCTGAGTAAAAATAAATAGCCTATGTTGTGACACCTTAGCTCAGTTGTTTGACTTGTATGCTACATAGTGTAATATTTCTTAATTCTCACAATTTGTTTGCTTGCTTGACTTAAGAGTTGAATAAAACCGTTGTGATTGAGTCATGTGCAATCTGTGAGTGAGGTTTAGTGATTTTCTATGCCATCCTGTGTAGTCTAGAACTTGCCACGTGTGTTAATCGAAGCGAAATTGTAGGTTATGCTAGTCTAGGAGATGACGTAGGCGTTTTCTTTCTTGATCATGAATGTGCTTGACACATAAGAAATAAATTTTCCATTG
>ML416946.1:56651-69391 GCA_005239525.1 Nicotiana knightiana | reverse complement strand
ATAACTAAAAATTACTAACAATGTGTTGTAAACAATTATGATAAAGGTCTAAGGCTATGGTTTGCCCCGTCGGTGAACCTACGTCTCGGATATTTTATATAACTTGATTAATTATCTCTATCAATCATGAACACTTTATCTACCATAATTCTCTCTCAAGTAATTATGATAATTTACTAGACGCACTCTCTCAAGTTACGCTAGCTAGATTGCATTACAGTTCACTTTAGATGGCACCCGAAGTATCGTTATTTCTAATCCAACTTCTAAACCCTCGGTTATGACTTTCGTCTATCCGGGAGTGGTGTTGTTGAAACAATTACCTAAATATGCACTCTCTCTCAAGTAGATACATACTAAATAGGCACAGCTAATTGATGGCCATTCAATTAACTACAATAAGAACGTAGTTGAACAAATAGAGATGAACAATCAACCAAACTATATTAATATCACCATAAGTTTGTCCCCCAACGGGTTCCACCAAAACCCTAGATTAAGAAAATTAGCTACTCATATTCATAAGAATTAATTCTAAAATAACTTTCATAATTGAATTACAGAGTAATGAAATAAGGAGATAAAAATCAGTGTTTCTGCTTTGCTGAGTAGTAATCCACCGGCTTTTCTTCACTTTAATCGCTTCTCTCCCTTCAAGTTGTGTTTTTGGGTCTATTTATATGTTTGGGATACACCCTAAACGTGTTGGAGACTTCTATTCCAACCGGAAAACACTTAAAACTCTTCAAAACTTGGATTTGACCGGATCAGGGGCCAAGCGTTACAGGCCAAACGCCTGCATAACGCCTGGCCAGGCTGGCGTTTGAGCTCTGGCGCCTGGATAACGCCAGGCTAGGCCTGGCCTTATGGCTCAAATGCCCGGCTATAGCCCGGTGCACTCCTCTTCGCCTCTTGAGAGTATTTTTGACGTATTTGCATCCATTTAGCTCGGCTTCTATCTTCCATTCACCTACACATGAAATAGACTCCATTATGCACATAAAAAGTGTATTTTTTATCATTAACGCACATAAAATGTTAGGCATATAACGTGTTAAACCATGAATTCTAGCCACGCATCAATACCCCACAGTTAAACATTTGCTCGTCCTCGAGGAATCAAACTACACTCATGTACACAACTTATTAAGCAAATCCCTTAACACGTTATACCAAGAATTTTTAAAACAGTTTAAGCACAAAGGTGTGACATCCTCGCCTCAATAATCGACTCACAAATACCATGCTTTATTCACAATTCACTAACTACTCTAACTTAGAGGTCAACAACATTACCTTTCCTTCGTGAATCATGTGCCCTCACCAAATCAAAGAGCTAGTTCCTCACACAATAAAATTTAAGAACACTTAGGAACTCAAGATCGAAAGAATTCACTCGCTCTCAGAAATAAACATTCATATGCCACAAAAGATGCACCATAGGCTTGCCCGTAGTGTACTACTCTACTAATCGAGCTCATTCAGTCTAGGATCAAGTAGGACTTTATTTGGTTGTAATGTAGGCTGCGGGACGGGTAGGATACATTTGGATATAAGAGTGACTACACCTCCCTAAGCACTTTAATACATATACTTTCGCATTCAACCTCAAACTTATATTAAGCCAAACTCCACCTTCACATCAATGTTATTACCCCATACTTCTTTAAGCACCATTACATCAAGAGTCACCACATATATAATTTTTTTTTCACTACAATACAACTATTTATTTAAAAAAAATTCTCTTTTTCTCAAGTGACTCTTACTTTTTCGAACAGTGCACCTTTCTCCGCATTTCAATTATTCCCCTCAAAAACCAACCTACCACCCCACACTTTAACTTTTCCATATTTCATCACTTTTTCAGTGCTTACGAGAGGTGACAAGGTTCAAATATATGATCGATTCAAACAAAGGGGTATGGCTTGTAATGTGGTTGCCAAAGAAACAGGATTACAGGATCAACGGGGTTAACTACGATACATAACAATTAGGCGGGTAGAATATACACAGTTGGCTCAACAAGGAAACGCCTATATCACTTCCAAGACTGAACAAAACTACTATTTCGCTTTGTATACACACGGGGCAAGTTCTAGACATCAAATTCAATGCACAGAATAACATACAAACCTCACACACACATGGCACATAACTCACTCAGGATTGGATCTATCATGACACTCTAGTCAAAGCATTTAAGCAAATTTAAGAATCCACGATTTAAGGTATTTATCCTAGAGTCAAAAAATTGAGCCTAAGCGTCACAACTAACGTACTAACTGTTCTCAAGGCATCACAAAGTTCCGAGATATTGCTGCAATTAATTTCTCAACCATGTGGTTACTACTCCTAAAAATTAAAAACTACCTACACCCGATTCAATTAAAAACCCTTGGAAAAGAATCGTGGTCCAAAGAAAAACCAAAGGGGAATTAATACACTACCTAAAACAAAAAATCTTTTTGATATTTTCTTTAGACTTACTTCCCTCAAGAAAACTGCCTAGGAGATCCATCGTCGGGAAGAGTCCACATATTTCTAATTTTTTTTTTGTTCTACCTAAAATAAAAAAACTACAGAAAAAGCTACAAAACTTAAAGGAAAGAAAGAAAACTTACTAACAAGAAAAGCTAAAACTACTAACATGGAAGCACCTAAACACAACAAACCTNCAAGAAACTCCCTGCTCAAGTAGCGTCGACATCCTTTCCATTAGTTTTGCTTTCCATGCTCCTTCGAACAAATGCTTGAATCACTATATGCCTCCACTTTGAACTTATGAATTGGACCCCAAGTTTTGATTCTGCTCTATGATCATGCTCCTGGGGTGGTGGAACGAATATGTCTGGCCCAATGAAACAATGTAGTAATCTGCGCTTCTTGGCCTTTCGATGAGATGTGTATTCCCGACTTTCTGGCAAGAAAAATTCCAGAATGTAAGAATCTTGTTCCTTATTCCTTGGCTCCTCAGGTGGTTCGGATGACTCTATTTTCATATCATCATCCAAACACAATGTGAAAAAATGGTTGGAGTGTGTACCAACATCCTCAACACTAATGACACTAGATTCAACAAAATATGTATCATCAATGTCGTTGGTTAATTCTAGTATCTTTTCTACCACATCGACATCCTCTGATTTCAGTTCCAACCTGGGTGGTTCTTCAATAGATGACCTGGCCGGTGGGTTCTCTCTTTTCTCTAAGTGTAATGACTCAAACTCGAGAGCCTTTGGCCACACCCCTTTTCCTTAAAGTGCTAACACCCAGTCTGTTAGTTCTTCACCGTTCATATCATATAGATTCTTCAAACATTTAGTCAAAGGGTCCCCCACAGTGAGGGACGCATCATCTTTTTCCGGGATCATGTTCACAGCATCAATAAGAGAGCAGTTGGCAAACTCACTTGGTCGCCTCATAGACTTCTGCACGTTGAACGTGATTTCTTCATCATTGAGCCTTATCTTCAGTTCACCAGGCTCACAATCGATAAGGGCTCTGCATGTGGCCAAGAATGGCCTTCCCAAGATTATGAGAATTTCCTCATCCACTTTATAATCTAGTATCACAAAATCAGCAGGGAACACAAACTTCCCCACTTGCACCAATACATCGTCCAGAATGCCTGACGGTCTCTTTACCTTCTTGTCAGCTAGCTGCAATAACATTGAAGTTGGTCTGGCTCTACCAATCCTCAGTCTTTTATATATGTCCAGCGTCATCAGATTAATGTTGGCCCCCAAGTAACATAGAGCTTTGGCGAAAGCTAAGTTTCCAATGGTACAAGGAATTGTAAAACTCTCGGGGTCAGATAACTTTTTAGCAATAGGACGCGTCACCACCGCACTACAAGTATGAGTAAGGGTGACAGTAGCCAGATCTTGGAGGTCAAATTTTCTGGACATCAAGTCCTTCATCATTTTAGCATAGCCAAGCATTTCCTTCAACACATCAATCAATGGGATATTTACATGTATTTTCTTTAGCATATCCAAGAACATTTTGTACTGTTCATCCTTTTGGTATTTGGCCAGCCTCTGAGGGAATGGAGCTGGTGGTCTCTTTTTCCCAGTGATTTGGTACTTTTCTTTCTCAGCCACCACCTCAACTACCGGCTCCTGGCTATCCTTTTTCAGTCTCACTTTGTGCACTGGGTTCTCCTTCAGTAGGTTGCACTGTTACCTTGGTCAATTTTTTTGAATCATTAAGTTCAATCGGCATGGGTACTAGTGTCTCGGCCTGCCTACTTTCACGAGCTCTCTCCAGTTCCAAGTCTAAGTCCCTACCATTGCGGAGAGTCACTGCCATCAGCTGTTTTGGGCCCTGGTCCGTAGGATTTACCTGAGTATCTGTAGGTAAAGTCCCACGAGGACGATTGTTCACTGCCATAGATATCTGGCCCAACTGTACTTCAATATTTTTAATAGCTGCATCATGTACATCTACTATCTCACTTATTTTGGCATTTGACCCAATAACCTGTTGCATCATAGCTTCTAACCTGGAAAACCAATCTTCTTGCCTTCCCCCCTGTTGATGCTGGGGAGGGTAGTATGCTTGTTGTTGATTCTGATGTTTATAACCATGTGGCCTCTGATATGGTATTGCATTACCATGTGGTCTCATGACACCCATATTTCTAGTGTTCTGCTGTTGGTGAGGTGGTCTACACGGTTGAACTTGCTGACCCCAATTCTGCGCCCCTTGTCTCTGGCTTCCATAATTTGACACATAATTCATGTTTTCTTGATAAGGAGGGTGATCACATTCTGTATTCCACTGATTACCAAATGGTTGACTAATGCAAGATGTGCATAATCCCCCATTGGTTGTATCAACGATGTGTACCTGCTGCTTTTGCCCAGATTCCTCCACCTTCTTAGTTAGTATGCTCATCTGTGTTATCAAAGTGGCCACGTTCTCTACAATAGTATTGGATGGATCGAATGGAACTGAGTGAACTACAGGAATAATGGGTACATTCCTGGTTGTCATTCTAAATTCTGCGCCATTCTATCAAGTAAGATCTGACTTTCTCTCCACGTTTTGCTCAAGAATGCTCCACCGGATGAAGCATCAATATTTGCCTTAACAGTATCAGCCAGACCCATATAAAAACGCTTCCCCAACATCTATTCTGGAATACCATGATGTGGACAGATAACCAGCATTCCCTTAAATCGTTCCCATGTCTCCTGCAATGTTTCAACTGGTTTCTGTCTGAAGCTAAAGATTTCATCAATTTGTTGAGAAGTCTTGTTGGGTGGATGAAACTTGTTCACGAACTGCTTAACTAACTCCTCCCATGTGGTAATGGAATTGATGGGGAGTGAGTTTAGCCAAGTCTGGGCAGCACCAGTCACTGAGAATGGAAACAACAACAGTTTTATTGCTTCCTGAGTGACGTTTGGTTGCCTCCGTGTTTTGCAAATTGACAGGAAGTTCTTCAAATGTTGTTGGGGGTCTTCTATGTATGACCTTGAAAATAGTCCCTTGTTCTGCAACAAATGCAACACATTATTTGTAATCTGTAAAGATTTACCCTGTATTTGAGGGACTAGTATTGCAGTGGCCAAATTCTCTGATGTGGGTTGTGCCCAGTCATATAAAGGAGCCTATGACCCTATATGCGCAACTGGGTCTACCACATCATCCCTATTGTTGTTCCTGTTGTTTGGATCTTCCATGTCGGGTTCAAGTTGTTCAATTGATGGTTGTTGTTTGCTTTTCCGGTTGGCCCGATTTAGGGCCTTAAAAACTTTCTCAAGCTCTCATAACNGCAAACGTTAAACTTTCAATGTATAAATGAAAATTGAAGAAAATTGACTATATTTCAGAATTTTGTATTTCTTCCAACTCCAATTGATAACACCGTTAATTCCCCGGCAACGGCGCCAAAATTTGATCACGCTCAACTATGTCTTATAGAAATACTAAATGGGCGTTGCAAATATAATCCGGGGTATTACGCCCAGAGTCGATCCCACAGGGAATTTACGTATCAATCAAGCCGTCACAATACAAAACTTTTACTTGATCAATTTTCTCAAGACTTTTGAATATCAATTGGTGATATTTTACTATTTCTACTGAAAAAATTAATAAACTAACGATTAACTAACAATATGATGCAAACAATTATAATAAAGGTCTAAGGTTATGGTTTCCCCCGTCGGTGAACTTCCTTCTCGGATACTTCTTATAGTTTGACTAGTTGTCTCTATCAATCATGAACACTTTATCTACCATAAATCTCTCTCAAGTAATTATGATAATTTACTAGACGCACTCTCTCAAGTTATGCTAGCTAGATTGCATTACAGTTGACTTTAGATTGCACCCGAAGTATCGTTATTTCTAATCCAACTTCTAAAACCCTCGGTTATGACTTTCATCTATACTCTGGGAGTGATGTTGTTCAAACAACTACCTAAATATGCACTCTCTCTCAAGTAGATACATAATAAATAGGAACGGCTAATTGAGGCCCTTCAATCAACTACAACAAGAACGTAGTTGAACAAATAGAGTTTAATCAACCAATCAAAGCTATATTAATATCACAATAATTTCATCCTCCAACGGGTTCCACCAAAACCCTGGATTAATGAAATTAGCTAATCATGCTCATAATAATCAACTCCAAAATAGCTTGCATAATTAAACTACAAAGTAATGAATAAAGGATGTAAAAATCAATGTTTTGCTTTGCTGAGTAGTCATCCACGGGCTTCTCTTGTCTCTAATGGCATCCCCCGTCAAAGTTGTGTTTTTGGGTCTATTTATATTTTTGGGACAAACCCTAAACGTGTAGGAGACTTCTATTCAAATCGGGAAACACTTAAAACCTTCAAAACTCGGATTGGACCAGACCAGGGACCAAGCTTTATGGCCCAAACGCCCCCCAAACGCCTGGTCCTACCAGGCTTTATAGCCCAAACGCCTAGCTATAGCCTGATATGACCAGGCTTTACAGCTCAAACTCCCGGCTATAGCCTGGTTCACTCCTTTTCGACTCTTGAGCGTATTTTTGACGTTTATGCATCCATTTAGCTCGGCTTCCATCTCCAATTCACCTACATATGTAATAGACTCCATTATGCACATATGAAGTGTATTTTTATCATTAACACACATAAAATGTAAGGCACATAATGCGTTAAACCATGAATTCTTGCCATACATCAAAAACCAAATCTCATTCAAAAAACAAAAGCAAGACGGAAGCACAAATATGAAACAAAAGATTTATTTATATATCAGATAACGGTACAAAAGTACATTTACAATACTCCCATAGGGAGCCCTTACCAAAAAAATCAACGAAGTCCTAGTCTATCGCCGGGGTTGCCTGCTCGGAGGCAGCTCCCACGGGGACTTGTCTTCATCAACCCTCTCGGGACCATCCTCTTCCCCGGAAGCCTCCTCGTCAGCCTCCTCTTCATCATCCTCAACATCAGCTTCGTCATCGTAGGAAAGGATGAACTTGGCATCAGCCTCGTCTGCCTTAGCCTGCTCTATCTCCTCGGAGAGATTAAAGCCTTTGATCTCCTCGAGGGTTTCCCTCTGGAATCGGCATCGTACATAGTCGTTGCTTCTTTTCTCCCAGTCGGAGGCCCCCCTCAACTCCATCTGAGAATTAGTAGCATCTTTCAAATAGATGGCCACCATCTTGTTGGTTGTAGCTTGTATTTCTTTGGCTTCGGCCCGGGCTTACTCGACGTCGGCTTTGGCCTTCTTGAGGCCAGCCTTGAGCTCGGCTATCCTGCCCGCCTGAACTGAATTGCTCTGTTGAGCGTTCCGGAGTTGAATCTCGAGGGCGGATACTTTTTCCAATGCATCTTTTTTGGCTGCAGCAAGGATATCCATTTGTGCCTTCCATTCATTGCACTCGGAGTTGACCTGGTTGACCTCACCCCGAAGGCATTCTAGCATCTCTACCTTTCGTTGCAACTGAGACTTCGAAGTGTTATCCTCCGAAGGCGGGAGAGGGAGTCCATATTTTTTCAAGACTAATGTTACCTTCTTCTCTAGCTCGTCCTCGTATTCCCGGGCTCTGGTCAACTCTGATGGAAGATGCCTCAATTCCCTTTCCTTCTTGTCACACAGGAGCCTGAGGAATTTCTTCTCGTTCGAGGACCTACGCAGGTCGGCCTCACAACGACTCAGCTCAGTCTTAAATATGTCGAAGGCCTGCAGAAAGGAAAGTTCGATTAAACAAAAGAAGAAAGTATGAAATTGGAAAAAGTTAGTGCTATTAAAACCTTACAATTGAGCGAAGCCGTCGAGCCTCCTCGAAGGTCGAGTTTGCATCCGTTGGTTCGGCCTCATCAACCCCAGTAAAGAAACCCTGGAAGGGGTCGTTTTCACTTGGGACTCCGCCTAACTCGGGCATCCTCAGGTTCTGAGCATCCCTTATGGTATCTTCGGAGAAACATGGGAATGATGGTGAATGACCTGCTGTCATTGCCTCGGGGAGATCACCCGAGGCACTCTGACCGAGCATAGATGCTTCGAAGCTCGCTCCCTTCAGAGTATTTCCCGAAGTCTGAGAATTAGTCTCTAAATCAGGTGATGAAGGGCCTTCGTCCCTTTTCTCTTTTGGAACTCCTCCTTCGAGGCAAGGGGACTCGGTTCCAGCGGGCACTGCAACCTCGGAAGACTTTCTGGTTTGGGTCACCAACGTCGAACCCTCAATCTCGTCTTCATCATCCCTCATGGAGCGGTGGACAAAGTCATAATCCTCGTTGATAACAAAATTCTTCTTACGTCCTTGAGCTGGATTTACTTCGCTTTGGGTGTCCTCGTTCTTCGAGGATCTTTTCCTCTTATTATTCTTCTTTGGCTCCGGAGCCGAGGATCCTTATTCCTCCCCGAGAGGGGACGGCCTCATCTCAGAGAAATCACTGATGCCTGCGATAGTGGAATTAGACCACATGAAGAAAGGGATTCTTCTTTTTTAGGAAGGAAATATTATGACACGTACCGTGGTGTTTCACTTCCCACTTGCCCTTCGACACATCCTTCCACTTGTGTTTGTCATAAGATGAAGTGGCAGCTAGTTTGTGAGCTCAATCCACTAGATCGAGGACCGCATTAGGCATCCACGGAACCGCTGTGGAAGTAAAAGAGGAACAATTATTTGAAGTTCAGAAAAAATTATGAAGAAGAAATAGAGCAAGGTATTTTACTCACGTTCGAAGTTCCATTTCTCGGGAAACGGCAGGAACTCCCTGGGAATAATGTCGATGGTCCTCACTCGGATGAACCGGCTCATCCAACCTCGATCCCTAACTTCGTCGTTACTGGCGAAGAAGGACTTTGCGGATCGGCGTTGGAGCTTGATTAAACCTCGAAAATGTTGAGGTCGATACAATCGGATGAGGTGGATGAGGGTGAACTCGACCTCTGCCTTTTCGGTGAAGAACCTCATCATTAATATGATACGCCAGAAGGACGAATGAATCTGGACCAGTGTAACTTGATACTTTTGGCAAAATTCGAGCACGAGTGGGTCGAGGGAACCCAGTGTAAAGGGGTATGTATATACGCTCAAAAAACCCTCTACATGGGTAGTAATATCCTCTTCTTGAGAAGGTATTTGCAGAACGACCTCCTTCCCCCATTTACATTCTCTCCTTACAGCTTTGAGGTATCCTTCCTCGATGGATCTTATATATCTCGATGTGTGTTCCCGACGCTCGGGAACATCGGGAGGTTTCTCTATTGTAAAGTCTTTCTTCAAAGAAAAATTACTCGGCACAATCTCAGTGAGCGCCAACGGTTTACCACCGGCCGGACGGGAAGCAGAAGTGGAGGTTCCTTCTTTCTGAGAAATGGATTTGGAAGTTTTGGCCATAGTTTCTTTAGAAAAAGAAGGAAGAGGTGAATAAACCGGCTAGTTTTTTAGCTAATACGGCGGAGGAATTGGTGGTGAAAATAAAGCTTATAGAGAAGAATAAATATTGCAGAGTCGAAAAGTTCCTAATAAGAAAGGAAAGCGGATATATATAGGGGAAAACGACGATTGTTCATTGATGTTGGTGGTCGACCGGCTCTGACGAGCACTCAATGCTTTTTGGGGAAAAGAGCCGATGTGACGTTTCGGTCGTTTCAACGCATACGTCACAGGAATGATATCATCATCCAAGACCTCATAAATTCAAATCGTTTCTCATCATTTCATTCTAAGAAACGCGGGGACTATCTGTATACGGCCGAAATCGGAAGAGTCCGATTTCGAAGTCTATGCTATATTTTGAGCCCGAGCTCATGTTCGATATGAAGTTCAAGTCCGATCCCAGAATGTGCACTTCGAGAAAGCACATCGAAGGCCCGTCATGGCCTACCTTGAGGCAGTGCAAAATCGATGACAGTCAAGGAAAAATGGGAAATTCCCAAAGACACGTGGTTAGGACAGATAAGATTTGTGAGAGATAGTACAAATCCGTACTAGGTCGTTATACAATTGTACCAATAGAATTCTTTGTCATAATTAGACATGTACCATATTAGGGTTTTTCCCTCCAATATAAAGGGGACCCCAATTATTTTGTAAGAATCATCATATCAATCACTGTTATAAGAATATTCTACTCTGCTTTTCTCGTTTGTTGTGCTCAAGTTTATTCTTTAACTTAATTAATCTTCATTTATTGTTCATACTGTATTGTTACTAAACTGACCTCGATGCCCTAAAACCATCAAGCTCGAGGCCCCTCGTTCCTTTAGCAAAATAGGTTTGGTTATCACATTCTTCTTACTTACACTTATCATTTCTTGATTATTAACTAGTATTGGAACAAATCACTTATTTTTAGAACCATAAATCAAGTTTAATTGTTAAAACTATTTTCGAGGTAAACAACAGCAGCACGAATACATGTGAATACATGCGCGTACAGGTAGACTGTCCTGATTTTAGACGCTTTTTGTTGTTGTATTCATGAATACATGGCGCAAATACATGTGAATACATGCTCGTACAGCTGGACTGCCCTGATTTTAGGCTCTTTTTACTGTTGTATTCATGAATACATGGTGCGAATACATGTGAATACATGCGCGTACAGCTTAACTACCCTGATTTTTAGGCGCTTTTTGCTGCTGTAATCATGAATACACCACTGCGAATACAGCGAATACACTACCGTAATAACTGAATAGTAGTTGTAGGAAGTAATTATGTATATAATAGCTATAGGAAGCTAATAGCCACTAAACAATAGTGATTTTTGATAACGTCTCTATTTTCTTTCCTTTTTTTTGTTTCTGGCCATTTTGCTTGAAATTTCAATTTTGTTGTAGTAGGTTCTAAGTAGATAGATTTTTCAGTCAAATATTAAATGCTAACCTAACGTTTGTATTTTGTAATTAATTTCAGTTTAAGCAATATCAGGTTAGCCTTTAGTCATATTTGATCGAGAAAAAATATTGCATTTAATAAGTATAATGTTTTTGATTAGACTATTGTGCCCTTATATTTTTAACAACGTATGATTTTGGCGAAATATACCAAAACACTCAGTTAACGTGTGGACATAGATACTTAAATTTTTTTTGAAAATTTTAATTTGGGTGAAATTTGGTTTGAAGATGAAAATGTTTTTGGACATCAGTTTTCAAAACATATTTCTCAAATTTATTTGGAAAACATAAAACATGACTTATACCCACAAGTTCTAAAAACAATCACAAATACCCAGTATTGTTGTTTAACCAAAGAATTGGATTCTTTGCCCAAAGCTATTTTAAGAAGAACACGGGTTTCTGATAACCAAAGAATAAGATTATAATTGTAGGCAAACTTGTAAATGGAAAGAAGTAAGATGCACAAAAAGTAAGTATATTGCAATAGTAGTTCGAATGTTTTTTTTTTCCTTTACAGGTTATTTTTTTCTCCTTTATATAGGAAATTTCCTAACATAACGTCTACATTTTTTGGTGATTGAGCATTAATGACTAATAATGAATTTAATGTAACGTTACAATGAATCAACCGTAATTGTTGAGTGAATGTTGTGTAACGTATGGATCTCTAATTTGAAGATCTCTGAATCTGCCCTTTATTCTGTTCAAATACACTTTTGACCGTGTCTCTTCATCTTCTCAATCAGGTTGAGACTTCCGTAGCTAATTAACCCATGGATGTGATTTGCCGTGCCTCTTTGCCTCGTACCTCTTCTTAGAGTCCCGTCCAGTTGTCGTGTCTTCATTGCTCCACGTAGACTACTGAATCATCAAGATTTATTACATGTGTGAAGCTCTTTTTGTTTTACCAATACAGATAGTCTCCCTACTTACCATATATTTATCAATTAATATTTGGTAAGTGGATACTCATTTATTGGCGGGAATATTTTTCCGCATCTTTACTCGAATCATTGTATCTTTTCCTGTACGTGAGTGTCGCTTGTCACTTCCATTTAATGCTTATGCCACGTGGAATTCTTGGGTTGGTTCTGCAATTATTCAGCGCCTTTTAGGGCTTTCTTGCGGCTGCATCAGTCACGAAGTGACATCTTCAATTATGATTTTCACATCATTGCTTTTTTTCCATTTTTTTACGGTTGTCTTCGAGTATAAATACCCCCTTTTCCTTTTCTTTCACGAAAAGCTTCTAACTTTTAAACTTTATTTGTAAAGAACTTTTTTCTTTGCCTTTGTAGATATGTCTTCTTCAAACCAATCTAAGGGAGTCATAAACGTTGATGAGTTGACACCCTCTTCCGCTC
>ML416946.1:0-47433 GCA_005239525.1 Nicotiana knightiana | reverse complement strand
TCAGGCATTTTAAACTTCTTTGGAATGGGTACGGGTGCTGCGCTTGGTTTCCAAGGTTTTTGAGAATATCTATCAACGTCAATGCCTTTGATAACAGGTGGTACTCCAGGAATTTGTTCCATTCGATCGTTTTGTTCCTTCACCTGTTTCTGCAAAGTTAGTAATAAAGTCTGTAATTCAGAGTTATTAGACATACCTGGTCTCGCTTCGAGAGATTCATTAAGAGTATCTCCCCTTCCTGAGTTGCAAACCCAGATTGAGGATTTTCCATGGTGATGGTATTACTGGGGGGTATCGGTGGTGCAGGTAACATTGCCGGTAATCCCCTCGCAAATTCTTGCAAAGCTTGGCTCACATACTCTGCAATCATTTGCTTTACCCGATCTTGTTCTACTGTTTGATCATTATTATCATTGTTATTATTGGATCTTTCTGGGGATTGTTTCCTTGAACCACGTGGGGTTCCTGAAGGCGATAGAACTGGAGTTCCATTCCTTTGTTGATTGTTGTCGTTGGAATTCGACGTAGTTCAGAGGATATCGCTTGAAAAGCAAACAAAGATTATCAGATTCCCGGTAAAGGAACCAATTTGTTTAACCAAAGAATTAGATTCTTTGTCCAAAGCTATTTTAAGAAGAACACGGGTTTCTGATAACCAAAGAATAAGATTATAATTGTAGGCAAACTTGTAAATGGAAAGCAGTAAGATGCACAAAAAGTAAGTATATTGCAATAGTAGTTCGAATGTTTTTTCTCTCCCTTTACAGGTTATATTTTTCTCCTTTATATAGGGAATTTCCTAACATAACGTCTACCTTTTTTGGTGATTGAGCATTAATGACTAATAATGACTCTAATGTAACGTTACAATGAATCAACCATAACTGTTGAGTGAATGTTGTGTAACGTATGGATCTCTAATTTGAAGATCTCTGAATCTGCCCTTTATTCTGTCCAAATACACTTTTGATCGTGTCTCTTCATCTTCTCAATCAGGTTGAGACTTTCGTAGCTAATTAACCCATGGATGTGATTTGTCGTGCCTCTTTGCCTCGTATCTCTTCTTAGAGTCCCGTCCAGCTGTCGTGTCTTCATTGCTCCACGCAGACTACTGAGTCATCAAGATTTATTACACGTGTGAAGCTCTTTTTTTACCAATACAATTACTATTATCAATAACATTCATTATATTATCGCAAACCATAGTCCTGAACATAGATAACACCCTCCCTCCGCCCCGGTAAAGAAATTTGGTGACAGTTACATATATAGGACCATTTGTGATGGTAAAAATTAAAATAGTAATGAAAATGAGGATTCTATTAAATGAACTCGCTATACAACGTTAACTAAACAAGAAGCTTCCCCTTTCTAGATCCGCCGGTCGGCCGGCCGAAACTAATGATAGGAATATATAAAATATGTATATAATATATACAAAACATATATTATATATATTATATGTATATAATAGGAATATATACAAAAAATATATATTTTGTCGGCTTTTATTTTTGGAAGCGGATAAACATATACATTATCAATTCTTTTAGGGTAACATAGTCCAAAAAGGCATTAAAATATAAGGACCATATGAGAATGACATAACAATGCAAAATCTCCCATTATGATGAGAGACTGCAATATGGGCAGTTTTGCAAAAAAATCTTGCAATTAAAACATAGGAATTAGGAGAGGGCACAGATACTACTGAATCTGCTTATGCTTCTGAGGAAAATCAGAAATACTAAATGAGTTTTTTTGGAAATGAAGTAATGAACAAAAATAATGGTCAAACCCTAAAGTGAATCACTATTTTGGTGATTTTTTTGTTTTTTTTTTGGGGTATTGTTTATGTTATGTCACTTTCATTCTTCTGTCACCTTTATTTAATGGTCAAAATCTTCACAAAATATGAATTTAATGCACACCCTCTCTCTTTCTACTTTACTTGTAACTTTTTGCCATTTTTGGATTTAGGAGTACAGTTTGATTTCTATATTAAAAAGACCACTGTTTCACTCTTCATTTATTCTTCTTGTCTATACAAACAATTAATTAAAATTGGTAGTTATGTTCATATTCATTATTATTTTACACAAATTAGCCCTAAAACTACGTACTTTTAATTTATTTTTTAAAAATGAAATCTTTTTGAAAAAAGTGCAATCAAAATTTTAAATTTGTCTAAGTCAAGTAGTTGCAATTTGAATTATATTGAGTCGTATTCCAGTTCATGCAGAGATTTTATTTCTACGATTCAATCTTTCTTTTCTTCAATTTTCTCGAACCCATTCTGAATTTTAGGAAACAGATTTGAAAAATAGAACTTAAGTGCTGGTTTGATCATCGTTAGATTCATATAATCGACCCTTATTCATTTGAAAATAAAGCGTAATTATTGATTTATTGTTATTATTTTATTGTTTAAACTATAATGCTTAATAATTGTGGCAAAGGCTAAGATGAATGTAATAATGAAAAGAAAAAAAAGATAGAGCTTAGCTTGAAGAGTAGTGGTGAAAAAATAGAAAGACAAGTGAAAGGAGGTACAATATTTGTCTAGCTTCTTATAGTGATTGTTGACCCAATTATTTATTAGCATTCACTAATTTGGAAGAAACAACTTTCAACTTGCATTAAAAAGTTTTACTTCACTTATATCTTGAAAAGATATATATATTTTAGTCAAGTTGCCTTCTTATGCCTTTGCATTTTATGTTGTGGAAAAGAATTTAAAGTAAGATATTGCTAAATGACAATTAATTTAAATTCCATTTTTAATCTTTCCATCGATCGACAAAGCAGAACGATTAGAAAATGAAATTAAGTTATAAACATAATAACAAATGATAAATATCCTATACCGCTATACGATTCAAGAGATAATTGTTGTACTACATAAGTTAAAAACTCATGTTTGAAACTTCTACACAGAGGTATATTTACCATCCAACATATAGGTTCACGTGAACTTAGTGGGCAGTTTGGACATAAGAATTGTAAATTTTCAAAAACAAAAAAAAAAGTGAAAAAAACTTTAAGTAAAAATGGTATTTGAAATAGAATTGTGTTTGGACATGAATAAAATTTTGGATTGTTTATGAAGTTTTACGAGCGATCTGAGTGAAAATTTTGAAACAACAGTTTTTTAGAGTTTTTCAAATTTTTGAAAATTGAAAAACTCCAAAATTCATCTTCAAGTGAAAATTGAAAATTTTATGGTCAAATACAGACTTCGAAAAAAGTGGAATTTTTTCGAAAAATGTGAATTTTTTTTATGTCCAAACGAGCTCTTAGTAGTGTTTTTTTTTTTAAAATTTCTATATATAGAAGAAAGTGCAGCCCGATGCAAAGCTTCCTCTATGCGCGGGGTTCGAGGAAAGGCCTGACCACAAGAATCTATTGTATGCAACCTTACCTTATATTTCTACAAGAGACTGTTTTCACGGCTAGAACCCGTGACCTCCGAATCATATACAATAACTTTACCAGTTACACTATGTCACCTCTTCTTTTTTTCAATTTCTACATATTTTTAAGAAAATTCATTGAATATCTATAATGTTTAGTGGTAAACCCAACTATATGTTTATGTTAACTTGAGTTCATTTTTAAATACTCATAAACATCAAATTCTAAATTTGCCGTTGCTTCTAAACGCATTAATTATAGCCTTGGCATTACTATCCGTTTTGTCACAACTTGAAGAAAGAGAAGGATACGATATGTTCTTTTGGTAGAACATTACCTCCTTTTGTCTCTTCTTATACAGAAAATGACACATCAACCACTCATTTAATTGAACGCCAAATTATACTTTCAACAGCACTTTTTTCTTATCAAAAACCAATGACTCATTCTGTCTATAAATACCAACTCCACTTTCACATGTCTTATGATATACCATCTTCCAATTAAGGTAAACTGAAAGATGAGTATGATATTCTTCAAGTTTTCTGCATATTTTGGTTATCTTCTCACATCCATGGCTGTACTGGACCAAGAAGAGCTGGTGCTCGGAGTTATGGTTCATCTGTATGAAAGCGATGAAATGATGCATCAATTATCATCCTAATCCATGCAGCGGTGTTATCCTTCCTGAGCTTATTCTTCTTACGTCTGTTTCTCGTCTCTTAGAAAACTGGAGAAATGACTCAAGTTTTCTTGACCTTGCAAGTCCGAAACTTGTTACATACCCCCAAAGCTTGCAAGGTTACTTAGAGTCCTTGTTTTTGTTCTATTCCTCCTGAGCTTCTTTCTATTTTCCGCATTAACCCTTCTCTAAAGGTTGTGGTGTATCACTTTTATGTTTATATTGTAAAACAAATTCTCTCTATGTTTGTTTCTCTGTGTGTGTAGTCTTTGTAAAACAGCATACTGAATGAAAATGCCAATCTTTGTTGTCTTTTTGGCATGTGTCCATTAGCTATACAAAGATCCAACTGTGAAATAAAAGAGTATATTTGCTTGTCTGAAGTAGCTCATCTAAAAGTGCTCCAAATGTAAAAAATCCCAAATGATTATTTGTCAAGGAATTAAATATATGAATTATGATTTCAATGACAAAAGTCATTGCTGATATAATTATGCCTCTGTCATTTAAGAGCAGTACATCCTCCTAATTACCAATCCCGACAACTTCTTTACATGTTTTAATATGAATACATTGACAAATATGGGAACCATGCCATCTGATGGTTGTTGAATAGATATCTACAGAAAAAATTGAATGTGAAATCCATTTCTACTAATTAGATTTCAACTGCAGTTCAATCAAGCATTCTTAACTAGCAGCTTTATAATTCAGGCTGCAAGGACTAACACTTTTATAGTTCCCTGGCTGTTAGCGGCTAACATCGTAGGGCTATCACTCTTCCAACATACCGCGCTAATGAAATAAGATGCTGCGTCTTCATCGGCATCATCCACATCTGGGGAACCAAATCTATGCCAAGTAACAGGTTTGGAGATCGCCTATAAATTAACACATTAGTTAGATCAAATACTATCAGCACTTCAACAAAGATTAAAAAATTTCACTGACCTTATGGTACACAAATACTTCATTTGTTTCACTGCCACAAGCGAGGAATTCATTGTTTACTGTGAGACCAACAAAGTTTTTCTCGTTTGTATGTCCTCTAAGTGTGCGAATCTGGAAATCACTCAAGCAATGTTAATAGCCGTGAATAACTTTTGCCTTTAACAAAGAGAACTGAAGACCAAAAAAGCATCTCACCAACCACAGCAAATGGTTGGTGGCAGGAAAAATTCTTCAATGAGGGATAGTAAAATTTAAATAATATCTTACAGGCAGATTTTCTTTTACATCCCACAACCGTAGTGTACTATCTGTTGATGCTGAAGCAAGCTCATTGTTGGACAAAAATTTTACGTATGAAACAGCTTTTCTATGGCCACTAAAAATGTGAACCGGCTGGCTGGTGTTCCTTAAGTCATAATAATGGATATGATGATCCGCAGAGCCAACCTACAAAATACCACAAGATGTACACCATGAGGATTTATTCTTCTTTTTCTTTTTTGGGTTGAAACACGGACTGAGCTATATGAGAAATTGATGCTCCAAATCCAGAAATTTTTAAGGAACATATAATGAAGAATCTAGAATCTCGGACACAAACGAAGTTATCTATCATAATGAAACATGGAGTCTGCATAGCTAAAGGAACATATGGAACATTATCCATGTCTAACTGCAAAACAAATTTGACAATGGCATGATCACGGCTAAAACACATCATGGATATCAAGCCAACAGAGCCAGGAGAGCAAACACATGCATGTATGAGCATTCGGTTATTCAGTTATTGCATTACTTTTTTTTAATCAAGATGCGTTCATTAATTGCATTTTAGCCATAACATCAGTCACGGTCTTTCAAATGAATGAAAGGAATTAGAGTTCCAAGCCAAAAACATATGAAAAATAATCTGAGAATGGTTTCATTATATAACACAGAGCTCAATTCACAATGAAGATGGTTCAAGATACTTCTTCAATGTGAGCCCACCTCCCTTAACAGCGGAGGTAGAGAGGAGAAGAGACCACCACATCATAAAAAGGAATTCACCAGCAGTGGAGAACTGGAGATATAAGGAATAGAAGAGACCTCTATATAAAATAAGGAATTTACCGCTATATGCACACCGGATCCAGGATTATATTTTACACAGCATATATTTGCCTTCATGTCAATATTAAGAACACTTGCTTCCTGCTTAGTGCACCAAACTTTGACCTGCAGCAGCATAGAATGATGATGCAAACCTAAGTTAGAGAAACAGAAGCATTAATGTTATTGGCTCGGAAAGTGGAAAACATGACTGTATAATAAACTATCAGTAAGCAATAAGGATAATTTGTACCAAAACATCAAAAAATACTATGAAGGGTTAATATGCCCAGGGATTTTCTTCCATTATGAACTAATGGACCAAAACTTAGACACGTGATAAAAAACTGAAAGTTCAATTCTAAAGTCTAAGGTATTTAGATGAGACAAATGTGCCCCATTTAATAGGATATGTCATGCTTTGTGGCCTCCAATTAGAAGACCAGTCGAACCCTGAGCACCTAAAAAATATCTTTTTCAACGATAATTATACATTTTATATTACTGTAGTAAAGGAGAAAGATGCTGAAGATCCTTTAGCTTAGCTAGCAAGGAAAAGATTTGCTGGTAAATATTAGTAAGATTTCAGTGTCTTTTAGAAGTTGTCTATGACGCGGTCAAATATCTGCGGTACCTGACTTCATCACAAAGTTAGGAAAGAAGAAAAAAGAAGAGAAGGGAAAGGAGAAAACAAAGATTGGGGCTTAGGAAGCAGACTTCTGCTGTAGCTGAGATTTCACTAGCAGTGACTTAACAAGAGAAACTCATTGATATGAACCAAGAATTTTGATTACGCCGTTTTACTAGTATAGTGACTAGTCCCCTACGCAAACGATGTGAATCAAAAGAAGGGAAACAACCACAGATAATTCTGAAGACATATTTGGCCATAATCTTCTTAAAGTTGAAATACTAATATTATGTAGAGGAGCAAATAGCTAATAGACCAAGCTAACTTACCTACTAGATTCTTGGGGACTGAGAGAAGGTATGTAACTTGCGAACTATGCCCACTGGAAGCCGGCACCATAGACTTCTCGGCAAGGTTCTGACTTGATGCCAGGAAACAATCAGAAGGTATAAAACGATTGACTCTTTGTATTTTCGGTCTCTAGATCAATGCTTTTGTTGCTTAGTCATTTCGAACAATTGCGAAGACCTGATTAATTATCTATATAACATTTTTCTTTGTTGGGTTATCTATATAAAATACTTAGTTCACTTAACTATTTACAAGCTAAACAATGATACTACTGCAAGAAATAAGAGAAGAGAAGTGGCTTATATGACGCCTAATGGGCATAACAAGATATAACTAATTAAAGGTGTGAGGTATGTTAAGAATGTGGACCTTGCGCCTAATTCAACTTCAAATATTAACTCATGAAGTGAGGATTGTCAAAGACCATATAAAGAGACTACAGTTCACTCCCTCAACCAATGTGGCAATTCTAACACCCCTCAGACCACCCACAACTAGACATCTGGACACGTGAATTAAACATAACATGGGGACCCAACATTAGATAACAGAACAACAGGTCTGGGTCTAGCTTTGATATGATTTTAAGAATAGTACCTTGGGCCCAACTCAACCTCAACAGCTAACTCATATGGTAAGGGTTGTCCAAAACTATATAAAAGACTACAGTACATTTCTACAACCAATGTAGGACAAACTAAGATACAATACATATGTTATATTTGTTCATTGTGAAATAATATAACTGGATAAAGTGACATACTATTTCTCACATTTCATCACGCTCCCTCACACTGGACATGGGAAAACCAACTTGAATTTGCTTATTTGAAAAAACAACAAACTAGTGAATAGTCGCAGAGGTAGTAACAAGGCTGCCTCAGCAGTGCCTCTGGAGTAGTGAATCGTCAAAATCACCCAATATTGTATCCTCAATGTTAATAGCATTTACCAGCTTCTCCACATTGCCCTGGTCTCACGAAGTCAATTTGAACAACAGCTTCTCACCGGAATAGTATTGCTTGGAAAGTGACTGTAATAGTGGAAAGCAGAATCATGGATAGAAGTGCTACTGAGACGGTCTAGGCAGTATTCCATTGAGACGGCCATTAAAATAGGAGCAGTACCGTTGGAACGACAAATGGAGAAGAATACAGTAGTAAACTATGAAAAGAGAATATTTAGGTCAGGCAGGCAGTATAAGGTCCTTCTCCTACGCGGATGCTACTTAGGCCTCTATTAAGATCGACTGATGGAATATAAGACACCATTGGTAGCATTTACATCAGCATTTCCCTATCCAGAAGCAAGCTTGTATGTTATTGAACATAGCATAGAAATGGGTCAGAAGACAACCTAGGAGAGGTTTATCAAACATTATCAAAAGATGATTCCAAGACTTAATTACTTAGTAAATGAGTCATGCATTCTCTTTTGCTTCAGTGGTGTCATTAATTTCTATTGATTTGTCACATCATATATAGGCCTGAGTATTACCAACCTAAAAAGGTTAAGACTTGTGTTTGACAAGTGAGAAGTAATCCTTTAATACCTTACAATCATCACTGCCAGATACAAGCATCGAGGGGTCTGTGCGTGAAAAATCAACACTCCATGCCCGTTTCTCATGCTCTTCATATTCCATCACACTCTGAACACCAGAAAGGGATCAGTATCAGTCATAGGAAGAGGAAAAAGTCAACAATTAATACTGATTAGCAGAAGTGCTGATTCACCTGTCTAGTGGTCACATCCCATACAGTTACTATTCCATCATAATCGCTACTTGCTATGTGGTTCTTGGTATACTTATTCCAGCTCAAGCAGCTCAGCTTGGAACGAGTTGACATTTCAACAACAGGGCAATGCACATCTGCAGGTTCATTTACAACCTGAAAAGCAGAAACATAACAGGCTAGATCAGTAACTAGGAGAAGTAACTTGAGAGAAATATGCAAAAGGAGAGCTCTGCCATAATATTTGTCCACACAAAAGAAAACCACAAATAAAACATACTATCATGGCAAGGAAAAGGTTAACTATATCCTTAAATGGCCAATATGTAGGTTGCGTTATAAGAAGAAGCTAAATAGTACTCAAGGTCATTTATGTAAATATTAATGGAAACAAAATTAGCTGCAACAGTAAGGTGTTGTTCTCCTATCTAAGCACAACTCCAATGTGTTGCACGAACATATAAGAAATTTAATAGATCCACTATGCACAAACCAGGCGATGCGCTGTCTGCAACCAGGAACTTGTTGCCATCCAAATTTGCAGCAACAAACAAGGAAAATACTATTCCAGAAAGAAGGTGATCTTCACAGAGAAAGACATTTCATTCACTGTGGAAGGTTCCGTATTGACACACATCCACATACTATTAAGCATTATATATGCCAGCAAGGTATTGAATGTTCGAGTTGTAAATGAACCAATACTATTTGTGAACAAAGCTCAACTCTTAGTCTCTTGTCAAGGATCCTGGATATGTAACTGCTCAANAGGAAGGGGGGACGACCCGCCGAATTCACATCAGAAATCGCCAACATGAAGACAAACGAAATCTTGAATTGCGTATAGAAACAAAACGAACCACTTCTATTCTCGGAGCTGAGGTATATGAAGAATGGCTTTTTGGTCCCTTTCGTCCAGTGGTTAGGACATCGTCTTTTCATGTCGAAGACACGGGTTCGATTCCCGTAAGGGATAGGTACTCATTCCCGGCCGCTTTCAGTTAGTGTTCATTGCTGAGTGATCGCTCGCTATCTGGCTGGAAAAGATGGTCCGGAAGCTTCCTCTCTCCCAGCAAGCAAGACGAGATCACCACTTCTCTCAGTAATGGACTTCCTTTACTTTGTAACCTTAGCCTTAGATGTCCTTTCATAGATTCTCGAACCTCCGACAGACAGAATCTCCATGTCTGAGCTTCATTAAACTTTGAGCTCCTACAAACTTGAGGTCTGCTCTTTTATATTCATGGACGATTTACTTTTAATAATTATTTACTTAAACATATCTATATTAGTGCGAAAAAATATTATAACCCGATTTAATTCTAAATCTGCACATATTATATGAGGTTCGAGCTCAAACTCGATGTATCAGCTTGTTTAGTTTGTCACACAAGTTGAGCCAAGTTCAAGTTTCACAAAAATTTATGTGAGTCGTGCTTGAGCTAGCTTTCACCAACTTGTTTGGGATTGAGGCATATTTGTTGTTGTGCGGAGCTTGCTTTCAAGCTCATCTGGAATTTGAACAGAAGCACTCATTAATACTGAAGTTGAGTTTGAACAACCAAAACGCAGGTCGGCTCGGGCTTTTTTTTTTTTATGAATAATCAGAAGGTGAAAATAATTTCAGAATAAAATAGCTTTTGCACTCATTTGCAAAATAAACAATAGAAGTTGACCCATGATATGTCATTGCACCCAATGGAATCAAGAGATAAAACCAGATAAAAGTTAAAAACTAACCGAAGAGAAGTCAAAAACTTTTATGCGCCGTGAAACTCCAGCAGTAGCAAACAACTCATCATCACGATCAAATTCAATGCTGCAACAAAAACATCTTCAAGTTTAGTATTTGGAATAAGAGTTGCATACCAGAGCCGAACTGATAACAGAACCAAATAAATGGGATGGCTAATAAGACAAATTCCTGATTCTTTTTTCTTTTATTGTGTGTCTCTGATTGTAATTTCAGGTCTAAAATTTACTGAAAATACAACATTCATGAAACAAAGCAAAATCGGTCCTCCAGCGAAGCCATTTTCCCACTCTGGATATAAACTATCTGCCACAACCACAACCCTGGTTCTCCTCTTTAATATCTAATATCCATATAAATCTGACACCATGGAAACCAGTAAAAGGAGAACTTTAAGCCTTCAATTATACACAAAGACCAAACTTGCCTTGACACGATATTGGCTGAGTGAAAAAGATCCCCATGCCGAAGCTCAGCAATGACTCTTAACCGACTGTTAAAGATTAAAACAAAAAATTAGTACACAAAAGAAAGAAAAAAAGGTGCAAGAAATTAAAATCAAGCATGTTCAGCGAATAACAGACCATAAATTATACCTATAACGAGTGAAAGTGCTAAGTACAGACTGGAAATCTTCTAGTCCTGCACTGTAACCTTCTCTTTTTATGACATCTACGTCCTTTTCCTCCTTAACATGTGATTTGTTCGGCAATAGACGTCTCTTTTGCAAGTAACATTCTTGGAGATCATTGAACTGTAGTCAAATATGAAAATCATTCACCAATAATATCAAAAAGTAGAAAGGTAGGCTAGAAAGATTACCCATAACCAACATAGACATTAAGCAGTTCAGATATCTAATTCCTTGACGGAGGAATATGTACTGCTTACGTCTCTCCGCGAGAAAGCTTGAAAAATGATGGAAAATAGCTTACAAGAAGAATTGTGCATGATAGCTTTCTTCAAAATCAGCAAATGTGAGATCACTATTATTACGGGAATATGTTGGGTAGCTGAAAAATAGTTAACGAGAACCTCGGATGTGATTACATTATCTTAGTTTGATCATCACTGGAAGCTTTCATACAAGAAATGTGTGACAAAAAGGTAGTCATAGAATAGTCCATTTTCTCATCAACTTTCCCGGTATGTCATGGGTCCAGTAGTGGTTCACTACTAGATCAATTACAGACATCATTTTATTTCATACCAGCAATAATTATAGGAGTATCAAACTGCTAAACCACACTATGAAAGTTTGGGAGAGGGTGGTGGAAGTGAGGCTGAGGAGGAGTGTCTATTTCCGAGAACCAATTCAGATTCATGTCGGGGTATTCACCTTATTAGGAGTATAGGTAGAGAAAGAGGGACTTGCATATGGCATTCATTGACCTAGAAAAAGCAAATGATAAAGTCCCAATGGAAGTCCTATGGAGATGTTTAGATGCCAGAGGTGTTTAAGTGACTTATACTAGGGTGATAAAGGACACATATGATGGAGCTAAGACCTGAGTGAGGACAGTGGAAGGATACTCGGAACACTTCCTGTTGTGATGGGTTGCACCAAGAATTAGCCCTTAACCCATTTTTATTTGCCTTGGCGGACGCATTGACGCGTCACATTCAAGGAGAGGTGCCATGGTGTATGTTGTTTGCAGATGACATTATATTGATTAACGAGATGCGAGTTGGGATGAACGCGGCATTGGAGGTTTGGCGACAGACCCTGGAGTCTAAAAGTTTCAAATTGAGCAGGAGCAAGACTGAATACTTTGGCGACAGACCCTGGAGTCTAAAAGTTTCAAATTGAGCAGGAGCAAGACTGAATACTTGGAGTGCAAGTTCAGTGATGTGACTCATGAAGCGAATGTGGACATAAGGCTTGATACACAAATCATCCCCAAGAGAGGAAGTTTCGACTTTCAAGTACCTTTGGGTCAGTAATCCAAGATAACAAAGAGATTGACAAGGATGTTACTCATCGTATTGGAGCGGGGTGGATGAAGTAGAGGCTCGCATTAGCCATTTTGCGCGATAAGAATGTGTCACAAAAACTTAAAAGTAGGTTTTACAAAGCAGTGGTTAGATTGACTATGTTTTATGAGGCCGAGTGTTGGCCACCAGTCAAGAACTCTTTATGTCCAAAAGATGAAGGTAGCAGAAACGAGGATGCTGAGATGGATATGTGGACATACTAGGTTAGATAAGATTAGGATTGAAGTTATCCGGGAAAAGGTGGGCGTAAACCCTGTGAAGGACAAGATGCAGGAAGCGAGGAGAGGCATTGATTCCCCAGTGAGAAGGTGTGAGAGGTTTACCTTGGTACGTTTGAGGAGAGGTAGAGGTAGGCCAAAGAAGCATTGGGGAGAGGTGATTAGACAGGATATGACGTTGCTTTAGCTGATCGGGGACATGACCCTCGATAGGAAGGTGTGGAGGTCGAGAATAAGGGTAAAAGGTTAGTAGGTAATCGTGTGTTTTCCTTGTCCACACCAGTAGTATTAGAGTTAGTCTTGTACTTCTATTTTTCAAGATTTTCTACTACTACATATTTCTTTCGCTTCGATTTTCTTGTAATCCTGTTGATGTTACTGTCCGTTGCTACTTATTCTTTTTGCATCTTTCCTTGAGCCGAGGGTCTATTGGAAACAGACCCTCTACCTTCTCAAGGTAGGGGCGTACACACTACCCTCCCCAAACCCTACTCGTGGGATTATTCTGTGTTTGTTGTTGTTGTATTCTATTTCATGCCAAAGAAAATACAGCAAAAAAAATGTAAATAAATTAAGAAACTTGTAAGTGAGATGAGGTCGCAACCACAAAACCTGTGCATTTACACGCTTCTTCCTCACCACAGCCAGACCTGATTGACTCATATGTTGTGAATTCAATTCACTGATAGAAGTATCTTTTCTATGTGGTCCAGGAGAGCTTATTTGAGCTTTGCCTTCCACCTTTTTGTATGTCAAGTTTCCAGTAGGTAATCCTCCAGGTGCATTCCGTGAAGTGGAGAAAAGACCACCAAAGTTCCTCTCAGTGGATGAAGACCAAGATTTTTTCCCAATTGGATCATCCGTTAGCATTCGAAGCTTCATTGAGTACCGGTCCCTAGCCCGGTATAGGTCTATTCTATGTTTCTCCACTGCATTTATGTCCTCTTTGATGTATTGCAGATCATTTTGCACCTAATGAATGCACATATCAGCAAATTGGCTATTAGTATGTTATTTGGAGAAAGTGAACTGCAGCTATCCAAGACTTTAAAAGGACAACTTAGACACAATGACCCAAGTGAAGAACCACTTGTGTATATAATATCTCGAATTGATTTAGGGAGAAGAAGCAATGTTAATATGGATAACCAAATAGAATAGGGGAAGTCAGCAAAAGGGACTCAAGTCTCAATTAACATAAGAATGCAAAGCCAAAATCTAGCATACTGCCATACACTACTCTACCATGATACGTTTTTTTCTTCTCAACTGCAAATCTCTGCTCTTTCCTTCTTGACTTTTTTCTCTAGGTGGTACTAAAACAATCACAAACCTCATTGAGTTCATCAACTTTTTGCTTCCTTAACATTTGTAAGAAGTCTAGCAGAATTTGCATATTTCGCTCTGCTTCTTCCTGCTCCAATTTCCTCTTTCTCTCTAACAACATCGACAATAGAGCGTCCAGCTCCTTAATTGATACATCACAACCCTGTCTAAGCATAACAAGTGTCACATCTCAAGATTCGTACAAAACTGATACTGAAAGTTAAAAATTTATGGGTGCATGACACTGACCAATAAAAAGAACAGGGAAAAATAGCAAATATAAAAATGTTATGTTTGATTCCAACAGTGACATTCGATGCAGAGCTCCACAATAAGTGATCTTCCAAGAAGTTGCATCAATCAATTTCATAGTTAAATTGAGGGCAAAAATATAATAAAGAGAAAAGGGACACTTGGTTATTTGGTTAGGAAGTAAAACTGGAGGGGTAAGGAATGCCTCCATATTGGGTTTTTAACTCCTCCAGAATTGAATAGGAATCATGTCTCAAACAACCCACCTTTGACCCATGAGAAGAATCAGAACCACAAATGTACCTATAACACAAGCAACTATTTTATATGTCTAAATTACCATATGAAATTTTAATTCACAATCTCAAGACCATAATAGACAATAACTCAACAAACATATAAATCAAATCACCCAAATTTTGATCAATAGTTAAAGAGGAAACTTGAAAAGGAGGTCCTTCATAAAAAAAATATTAAATTTAGTGGTGTCGAGAAGCAAACTTCAGCAACTAACTCCATAGTGACTTCACCTGGAGATTGAGAAAACAGACTCACCTGTTCCAATGAATGACGAAATTGTTCAACAGGAGATGCAGTTTTTGAAATCTGACGAGCAGATGTCTTCTTCAGTAGCTACAAATGTGGTACAGAGAAACCTTTAACAATAAGCTGCATGGTGAAGTAAATCATTTCAAGATGTAACCATCTCATAGTTATGCTAAATTAATATCACACAGAAACTGTTTATTAGATTGTAAAGAGACACGATAGTTGAGAGTAAATAACACTCTGTCAATACCTAAAAAAAACTCGAATAGAAAAAGAGAGTGCATAATAAGAATATCAGATAGATTTAGATGCAGAAAAAATCAACAAAGAAGGAACAAAATAATTTGGACTCTAATATGAGTTTAACATCCTGATGGAAGCATATCCTCCTAATCTTTATCTTTGAGATTTGTGCAAACCATCTCTGAAGGCTGATTTTTGTTGAGTCAGTTCCAAGGGAGCTAACAACAGATTTACGATTTAACTGCTTACTTGCTTACCGTGTTTTTTCCTTTCTTTTTTCTTTCTTGAAAATAACAATTCTTTCTTCCTACACAAAGAAAACGTCTCTTTACTAAATTAAAGAGACAACAGAAAACCGGAAGACGTCCTTGCTAAATTTCTGACGTTAAGTTAATTTACTAGATATAATGGCAAGGACTACCCTAGACGCAAGCTTGTGAGATGGGTGAAACCTCCTTCTCATAAGTTCAGTAAAAATTAATTAGTACTTTAAAAGAGGCCCTACACGCTCAAAACCATTTCTAAAAGAATAGAGTGAATGAAAAACATAAAGAATTTGGAATGGCTAATTGATGATCATACAATTCGAACAATTTTTAAATTTACCTCAAATATAGATCGAATAAACCCTTAAGTTGAAATAAATTTTGAATCGTCGACCTCGCGTTGAAAAAAAGAGATTTATCCTCTCCTATAAAGAAATCAAAAGATTTTTCCGTAAAATCTCGTCTAACTATTAGGGAAAACGTATTGTATGATGAGAAGGCAAGATCATTCATATGTAACATAAAACAAGAGCTACTAGAATGGTGTCTCTACTAGAAACCCTTCTAATCTTTTTTTTATAAGGTAAATAATTTTATTAATAATGGAGAATTTCCTGCAAACAAGTAGTGTACCAAAAAGTAAAGAATCTACACCATACTATGATTCCCTATAAACGACACACAATCTTGTATATATAGTGGAATTTCATGGATGCACCAAAATGAAACCAGGGATGAGAGGATATTCTTCAAATGTCGTCCTCCGTCTCTTCGAAAGCTCTTCTATTTCTCCTCCTTGGTACCTAGATGAGTGCTAATGGTGCAAACCCACACTCTTCGTCTTCTCTTCCTTCTTCTAAATGTCAGATGTCTGCTTCATTGTGCCCAACAACGCCAATTATAGCCCGAACAATCTCAAAATATCACACCATAATCAAGTTGCCCCTGACAATGCAGCAGGAGGTGGTCCACATCTTCACTCGAACACATAAAGCACCATCTGACATAAGTAATCCTTCTTTCTCTCAAATTCTTAACTGTTAGGATTGTTCCTCTTCCTGCAGCCCAGTTAAAAAGCATACATTTCTTGGAGCATATTCCTCCTTCACTAAGGGCTTATGATAAAATGACCTAATTGAGAACAATCTATCACTTCCCACCTATTATCTCCATGGGTCCTAACTAGTGTTTGATGTACTTTGCTCGTAAAGCAATTCAATCAAGCCTTGGAATTCAGCTACTTCCTAATCCTGAAGGTTCCTTCATGTTGTTATATCCCAATGAACTCCCATCTCTTGTAGCCTCCGGATCTGTTGTACTATCATCTCCATCTGGATAAAGATACTGTAAATGTTCGGGAATGTGAATCTCAATGTCTCTTTCCCGCAGTGCATGTGACTCCAAAAGCTAATTCTGCACCATCCCCTACCCTGAAAGTTATTTATGTTGCCGATAAAGTCTTCCCATTCTTTAAGAATATTCCTCCAAAGTGTGTACCTATATGAACATGCGATATTTCTAGTCCTCCATCCACCTTCTACAATTCCATATATTTCTGCTATCACCTCCCTCTATAGTGCGTGCTTCTCAATTCGGAATCTCCATAACTATTCCCTAATAATGTCTTGTTGAAAACTCAGAGACTTACACCCCAAGACCCCCTCATTTCTTTGGAGAGGTAACGTTCTCCCAGCTAACTAAGTGGAACTTCCTATCACGCTCATTTCTGGACATATTCCGAATATGTGATCAGTCTAATATTTCAGTATGCCGATTTAATTTGAAGAGGATGAGGGCAAAAATCCTTATAATCTCGAAGCAGAGGAGAGAAAGTGGCAAAGGATGTGGATTCACTTTTTTTATTTGATTCATACCTGCGTTCACCCCTTGTCACTTAAAGGGTGAAGTCGCCTGAGCAAGTCTAATACAAACTAGTTTTTAATTCTCAGTTTTTATTTTTATACCTAATCACAAATATTTTCGTCCATAACATTTCCTTACCAATTAATATATCTCTTCAAAAATTACATTTATTTTTTAATGCCACCCTCTTCAAGTTAACAACCATGGGCACTGAGAAGCACGTCTTAACACCTCTTACTTGTACTAAGCGTTGTCTAAGAAGGCAGAGCATCAACCTAGGCCATACCTAGTTTCAGCTTATAGCAAATAACTACAGTTTCCAGAGACTGAGTTCTCTTTTTCCTTTCTATTATGCTAGATAATTACCTTTGTACATGATTATGTTTACAAAATATCAGTGCACGCCCAGATTCTTAGCACAGAAGACATCAGCGGGTTTTGCATTCTAGAGCACAGTGAATGCATTTACTCATTTTTTTCTGTTATTAGTCTCTTTTAAAGATCTTGAACTGTGAAAAATGAAGCTTAAATAGTCAAATACTTAATTTTCATGGTAGAATTCAATATTAAACACTACATAACACTGCAGCACAAATATCGAACAACTAGAAACGAAAATTATTTGTATTTCTGTCACATAAAAAGCTGTAATTTATCTTTTCTTTAAACAACTGGGGCAATCCCTCAACTTTCATGGGCATCTACTTTATCTTTTATTTGTATTTCTTTCACATAACAACAGTAAAAAAAGATAATTATAACAAAAAACCAAGAAAACCAGCATGCCGAAGCTGTTTATATCACTGATCTAACTTCACTATGCACTTCAACACTATATACTTCATCAGCTCAGCTATTTAGATTCCAGTTTCCAATAATCAATACCAGCACTATACTAAACAACAACTACTACTTCTAGTCTTCTACTACTACGTTGGCTAAATGATAACTCTCTGTCCCAATTTATGTGATATTTTTTCCTTTTCAACATGTTCCAAGAAGAATGATATATTTCTATATTTCAAAACAATTTAACTTTAAACTTCTAATTTCACCCTTAATCAGATAATTTATCGCCATAAAAATGTCTAACGCTTGTTTTAGACTACAAGTTTCAAAGTCTTTTTTCTTTCCTAAACTTCACGATCAGTCAAACATCGGCACATAAAATGGGGCGGAGGGAGTTATTAATATCCATTCCACTTTACTAGGCATAATTTCAACCAACAAACATAATTCCTCCAAAACAAAATCACAATAAATATAATTGCTAGGGAAAAAATTGACATTGACATTAAATTAAAACAAACCTTGTCTAGGAGGAAATTAGGGTAGAGTTGACTAGTGGTAAGATAATGAGAACAACAGGGACAATCACTCTTATTGTGAAGGTGAGTGATTATACACATATAGCAAAAACTATGGCCACAGGAAGTTAGAAATGCATCCTTTATAATCTGCATACAAATTGGACACAACAATTCCCTATCCAATTCCCATTCTATTTCATCTTCATCCCTTACACTACCACCCCCCTCCTCTTTACCCCCCACCCTCACTGACCCCTTCATTGCTGGCACCACTCCCACAATCGAACTTTCCACCATAGTTAATTGGATATTCTAAAATCAATTAACTACACCTCGATCTCAAACAAATTCGGATTTTTCAAGTAGAAATCGAGTAGAGGAACTGGAATTGAGGGGATTACTTTTCACTTAAGATTTGTATTTTTCTTTTTTTGGGAGGATTTTGTGGTGGGAGGGGGAGCAGGCCCACAAAGAAAAGTATTTTGGGGAGTCTGTGGAACGAAAGCTGCCAACGTTTTGTCCTATCTTCTTCTTTTCTTTTTGTGTTTTTAACCGTTTTGAATAAACGTTTTATTTATTGTATTTTGCAAAAATAAACAAAAATATTAAAAGTGTTATGAAATAACGACGGTAAAGAAATAAACTGAAAACAAATATAGACAGAGAGAGATTGATGTCTTATTCAATTTTCAAATTGATGTACATAATGAACTGAAATCTCCTCTATTTATAGAAGAAAGGAAGTTGTTGTGTAAGCTGTTACTGCAAGCTGCTGCATAAGCTTCTTGTAAGCTGCTATTGCAAGCTGCTTGTAAGTTGCTACTGCAAGCTGATGTATAAGCTGCTTGTAAGTTGCTTGTAAGCTGCTACTGTACCAGATGTAGATAATCTTCTTCCGGGATAATANTATATTTATAACACTCCCCCTTGGATATTCATTAAAAGATAATGTGCCTCATTAAAACCTTACTGGGAAAAACCTCGTGGGAAAAAAGTCTTAATGAAGGAAAAAGAGTACACATATTTAGTAATACGCATTGCTAGGTGCCTCATTAAAAACCTTATAAGGAAAACCCTGTGGGAAAAAACCTTAGTAAGGAAAAAAGAGTGCATCGCGTATTTTACTCCCCCTGATGAAAACCTTGTTTCAAATATTTGAGTCTCTGTATTCAAATCCCGTATACCATCTTCTCAAAAGTTGAAGTTGGCAAAGATTTAGTGAATAAATCTGCCGGATTGTCACTTGAACGGATTTGTGGCACATCAATGTCACCATTTTTCTGAAGATCGTATCATCGTATGTGTAGAATAATTTTGGTGAAATATGCTTCGTTCTATCACTTTTTATAAATCCTCCTTTCAATTGGGCTATGCATGCAGCATTGTCTTCGTATAAAATTGTGGGTCTTTTCTCACATTCCAAACCACATTTTTCTCGAATAAAATAAATTATTGATCTCAACCATACGCATTCCCTACTTGCTTCATGAATAGTTATTATCTCAGCATGATTTGAAGAAGTAGCAACAATAGATTGCTTTGTGGAGCGCCATGATATGACAGTACCTCCATAAGTAAATACGTACCCGGTTTGAGATCGAGCTTTATGGGGATCAGATAAATAACCTGCATCTGCATAACCAACAAGATCTGCACTATCTTTGTTAGCATAAAACAAACCCATATCAAGAGTTCCCTTTAAATATCGCAATATATTCTTAATCCCGTTCCAATGTCTCCGTGTAGGACAAGAACTATATCTTGCTAGTAAATTAACAGAAAATGCTATGTCAGGCCTTGTAGCATTAGCAAGATACATTAATGCACCAATTGCACTGAGATATGGTACTTCGGGACCAAGGAGTTCCTCATTCTCTTCTGGAGGTCGGAACAAATCCTTATTTACTTCAAGTGATCGAATAACCATTGGTGTACTCAATGGGTGCGCTTTGTCCATGTAAAAGTATTTTAAGACCCTTTCTGTATAGGCAGATTGATGGATAAAGATCTCGTCTGCTAAATGTTCAATTTGCAGACCAAGACAAAGTTTTGTCTTTCCAAGATCTTTCATCTCAAATTCTTTCTTAAGATATTCAATTGCCTTTTGAAGCTCTTCTGGAGTTCCAACAAGATTTATATCATCAACATAAATGGCAAGTATAACAAATTCTGATGTCATTTTTTTATAAAAATACATGGACAAATAACATCATTTATGTAACCTTCTTTCAGCAAATATTCACTAAGATAATTATACCACATGCACCCAGATTGCTTTAAACCGTACAAAGATCTTTGTAATCTGATCGAGTACATTCCTCGAGACTTTGAACTATATGTTTCAGGCATTTTAAATCCTTCGGGAATTTTCATGTAGATTTAATCAAATGAGTCATATAGATCATGACTTGCATTTAAATGGCTTGACATCTTCAGGTGTCTGGACTGCAGGTCTGATCCTCACAATCTTTTACAATATTGTGCACTATATTGTATCAAAGATATCGTCGACGATCATTCGTATCGGTTCCTAAACGACATAACTTGTTGAGATCTCATCACTTTCTTTATTTCACGTACCTGAACTTCTTTTGGAGTTTCATGAAATGTTATGTCGTGGGCTCTTCTAGAGCATTTCCTCCTTATTATGATCATTTTAATCATTTGATCCCATCATTTTCAAGGATTTCTACCTTTGGAACCGATTGGTCTACCACGCTTCATGCGTACAGTAAACTCCATCCTTCAGGGACTTTTATTTTAATAGGAGCATTCGCAGCTGAAATATGATATTTAATTTTGGATCAGCAAATGCTTCTGACATTTGACTTGAATTATCTTCTGAGTGAGGATCATACTAATGATAATTCGATTCATATACTTTTTCAGCTATTTATTCCATCCCCAAATGTTAGAAAAACTAACATATATCCCCAATATTCTTTGGGAAACATATCCTTGTGCATGTGGTAGAGAAATTAATCATATACCACACATCAAAAGATAGTAGAAATTTTTGGTTTCTGATCCTAAACCAATTGTGAGGGGAGGACTTATCATATATTATTGGTCTGATACATGCAAGTGCTTCTATATGCAATTTAGAAAATCTTAGACCAACACATGAGGATTTGTTCTCATAAGCGATAGTTTAGCCATTAATAGGAGGTATTCGCTAAACTAGCTTGGATATAAACCAGCATCATCAAGATGAACTATCTTGATTTCATATTCTGAAATTTATGCTCTTAATTGATAAAAGCAATTTCAAATGCCAAACTGCAGGTTGACAATAATCGTACATGTAACCATCTCATATATGCATCTATAAGTGGTTCATACGATAGGTGAATGGGCCCATATTCACCTTTTATATATTTCAGATTAGGGTCTTAGTCCCAACTTTAGCTGGTATAATCAATTTATTATGAGAACAAGCAACACAAGAGAATTCTTGAAGAATCTTCTAGTTCTTCAGTATATGCTTATCTGAATTCTCAAATGGCAAATGAAAACTTCAGGTTTATCATGGCATGTGATATCTCTTAGTAAACTTCTGGTTTACTATAGCATAAAATTTTGTATTTGTAAACTTCTGATTTACCGTGGCTACTTTTGTATTAGCAAATTTCTGATTTACTATAGCTACTTTTGCCTCAGTAAAACTTATGGGTTAATGTGACTGCTTTTGCATTAGTAAACTTCTGATTTACCGTGATACATGATGTAGTACAAATTAAAGAATAAGGGCGGGTAACTTCACACATACATATTATTATACCCCCTATGGTTGTGGAAACATGAAGATTTTCAATCTTCCAATCATTTGTAGTCTCAATATGATAACCATTTGTATTAGTAAACGTCAGGTTTACTACAACATATGTTTTGACCATAATCATATAATATGAATGACATACTTGTATATAAGCTCTTCAAGAGCCTTCGTTTATTATCCACAATCTAATATTTATCAGACACTACTAGTGTCATGTGTCTTCTAGACAAACAGTTAGCTCTTCAGGAGTTATTGATACATTTTGTACTATCAAATATTGCTCAGACACTTCTGGTATCATTAGAGAAAATCGTAATCCAATAAATAATATAAAGAAAATTATAAATTATAAATGTAAGAAATTAAGAATTTCAGTAATTTTACCACCAACTTTGTGACGAATGTCTCCTTCAGGGAGAAATGCCATTAACATCTGAATATTTTATATCTAAGCGGCAACCACATAGTCAATACATCCTTCAGGGAAAGATATATGAGTTGTTATTTCCTTCGGGGAACTCAATAACTAACCATAATATATTAATGTGGTGCAGTAGAAAGCATTCTACAAGAATGCATTTGCCTTAGAATGATACTTAATAAAATTTTCAAGATGTTTTATGTACAACAGGTACGTGCGACAATGATTTTTATGCCACAAAATAATATTTATATCCTCTGTTATTCTAGCTCTTCAGGAGGTGAGTAGAGGTATTTCTTCATTCACTCCAGGGAATGAAAATGTGCATAAAAAAAAAACTTTGAATAACTCATTATTTTGTTGAAGCACAAAAAGACACACTTTCATAATATTTTCCTACTTCAGGAGGAAATTTTAATTGTGTTACTTCTTCAGGAGAAAATTTAAAATACGAAATATTGAGTATATATTCTCTCAATCATATTACCTCTTCTGGAGGTGAATTGTAATATATTTACATCAAGAGCGCGTTCATATATTGCCACATTCACTTCAGGGAATGGATTAATATTTATCAAAAGTTCTCATCATTCAGGTAATGGAACATAATTATCTGAACGTGCATTTATCACACCAAATTGTGTGATGGCAGAAATGCTACTTCAGGAGCAAATAGAGGCATGCAAGTAATATAGAGAAATTTTCTCTAACTTATCTTCAATTGTAACCATAGAAAGCCTAAATTATCACTTCTGGTGGTTAACAAAACTTAGTTACAATGGGATATACGAAACACAACCACTTCTGGTGGTTGTATATTTCTTGCAAACTCTGCTGGATTTTAAGTGAATCTAATATTGTTACCCATTTTGTAATCCTTTATTAAGATAATCAAAAGGAAAATAAGTACTAAAATAGCGACTGTATAAGTATACATAGCCCCCAATCGTTTTCCACAGAAACTACTGGGGTAGTCTCGCCATCATATAATAGCTTAAGTAAAATCATTATTATTATTATTATTATTATTATTATTATTATTTTTCCAATTTCATGAGATCTCATCCAAGTAATATGGCATCTACATCATTAGTTGGTTAGAAAGACGTGATTAACATACATGATAAATATATATTTAGAACACGAAAGTTCATACCTTGGATACTTTCAAAGATTTGCTCGATATGGCAGAGTCTCGTGCTGATAACGTGTTATGAAATAACGACTGTAAAGAAATAAACTGAAGACAAGTATAGATAGAGAGAGATTGATGTCTTATTCAATTTCAAACTGATGTATATAATGAACTGAAGTCTCCTCTATTTATAGGAGAAAGGAAGCTGCTGCATAAGCTTCTTGTAAGCTGCTACGGTACCAAATGTAGATAATTTTCTTCCGGGGTAATGTTTATCCATAACAGAGTACCAAAATGATAAGCTTCTTCAGGAGACTTATTTCCAATAAAGTACTAAATAGATAAATATATTTATGACAGTGTCCCATATGGATAAGCTTCTTCAGAAAGCTTATTTACAACAAAGTACTAAATGAACATCCATTATATAATATATATTTATAACAAAAAGTAGTACTCATTCAATTTAAGTGACATGATCATGAATTCATTGTAGTTATTTGGATTGATGAGGTCATGTTATTGTTGTAGTTTGATCACACATAGAATTTTAAAAAGAAAAAGAAAATTCTTAGAATTTGGATTGGTTATAAAGTATGAAAATAGTATTTCTGTCTACGCGCTACCCTCCACATACCCCACTTGTAGAAATATAATGATATTTTCTTCTTATTATTGTTAGTTATAAAAGTATTTCATTCAAGATAAAATAAGAAGTTTAAAGTTTACAAAAAAATCTAAAATATAAAGTGTCGTAGTTAAGATAAAAGTAGGACTTGTGACGTAGTTATTATTTCTGTAATAAGTGAAACCAAAATCCCAATAATATTGCCCTTAACGCAAGCTTTACCTTTTTATAACACAATAATTGAGATTGAGGCATAATAGTTAAGATGAATTTCCATACATAGACTAACAACTTTATAGAAATAATAAGCTGCCTAGAATTGTTAATTTTAAGTAGGATAACAGTTCAAAATGTATTGAACTAAAGAAAATGTCATCTTTATTATTTTGAGCGTCTCTCACATCTACTTTTTTTTCTATTCTGACTAGTCGTTATGAAGCAATAACTTCTCTCGGATTCGAACCCTGAGTATGGAAAAATCCTTGGTAGGGAGCACTTTCTCCCGAATGGGGCCCTACGCGGCGCGAGTCCAGATATAGTCGCGCTCCAATACAGGTACCGGACATTGGGTGGAAAATCAAAAAAAAAATAAAGCAATGACCTTCATTACAAGCGAGCTGCGATATAGTGACGGATCCAACTGCAGGTTCCTGGGTTCAGTAGTAACAACGAATTTGGCTCACAACTACACCCGATAATGTATATGCACAAATAACAAATATAGATGGAATCAGATATACTTGGAACCCACAACTTCCAAACTTTGGGGTAGTTTGGTGATAATAATCCCCGAATAGAATTTGAGATTATACCTATCCCATGTTTGGTTATAGATATTAGCTAATACTGGAACAAATTTTATACCAAAATGGTGAGATTAGCTATCCCATATAAAAGGTAGGATAACTAATCCGCTGGATCCTTGTTTATTCCACCAATGTATCAAACAACCCCATAATCCACTAATGCATGGGGCCTAGAAATGAACACGTAAAGATGTGTAGAATTACACATCTGCTTGCAACTAAATGAACACATGATGATGTGTAGAATAAAAGGAGGACAGCCCGGTGCACGAGACATCCCGCGTTCACACGCGATGTTCTCAGATCAGACAGGGCATTAGTTAGACGATCACAAAGCACAACCCCATCTGCTTGAGAGAGAGCCGGCCTAGAAAAATGGATCATATCTTAACATATCCCAACAGGAAGCTATCTATCTATGTTCAACGGATTTGCAGGTTTTTCAACAGTGGAACAAGGCTTCATCAGGCACAATTTCACTTTCATCAAAAGTCATAGTAGAATAGCACAAAGTTCCTGGAGTACCTACCAGAAAAGGATTTAATCAGTAATAGAGTTGAAAAAACAGTTCAAAATACAGGGAATAGAAAGTGATCTGATAGCAGTACAATACAAGAGAATAAGTCGGAAGAGTGTCTAAAGCTAACATGATAAAGAACATGCCTGAAAAATAAGTTCATCTTTCAGAATCAACAATTTACCTTTTAAACCTCTTCCATACTCTTTCTGAATTTCAAAATGGAGCATCCTATGGTAGTTTCTTATTATCCTCAGAGACGGATCTAGGATTTCGTTAACATGGGTGCACCACTAAAAAAGCGGAAAAAAAAATATTAAGTGAGGATTGATCCATGTTCCTGTAAGTGAATAGCCTAATATTCAACCAAGAGCACCATTCAATCTTTTTGGAGCGTGAGTGCACATATTCTAGAAAATATGTATATAAAATACATAATTTGACGGAAAGACCATGGGTTCACATGCCCCATGATTTGGGCTATACATCCGCCCCTGATCATCCTAATCTTAGTTTACTAGACTGTGACAAGAGACATGAACTTGCTTTTCTGGACAAATACATTCAGCAAACAAACAAAGGGCTACACAATTTCTCTGAGAAATTTTCTACTAATTTGTTGAGGTTGAAATTGAACACAGTAAAGTATGTATTTCTATGCAAAGGAAACGAGAAACAGTGCAGTCATGCAAAAAAGCCAATCGGTCCAGATCATTCAGAGAGCAATCAGAAATTTTAAGCTAAAAGTTGTTTACTAAAATCTTATTGCAACTTCTCAGAAAAATTACAGACATAAAGAGCCAAGAGAGGAAGAGCGAAGGCCAAAGAAAATTCGCAATATCTCAAGAGCTCTAATTTTTTGTAAAAATTTTAAATCCTAACCCGCACCCGCACAAAGTTTTTTTATTCCGCCCCGCACCTGCATGTGTTTACCCTCACCGCTCTGGCGCCCCCTGCATGTGTCTAAATCCGCATCGCCCCATTGTCATCCCTCCTATCTAGCAAATGTTGGGGTTGGGTTTTACCACATACCACTATTACAAACTGAGAATCAGTCAGGAGCCATCCATTACTTTCAATCAGCTGGAGCCGAGTCATTCTGTCGCAAGACAACAGTTTGCGATTTTTTATCCATCGATGAATAAAATGCGCCTCAAACCACAATATACTAAGTCTTAAACAGCAAAATTCGTGGAGCTAGAACAATTATCTTTCCCCTAGACTTCTTTATGTTTCTTTTTGTTTTTTCAGTTTAACCACCTGGTATCTGAAATCAAGTGATTCGACTAATCCTGATTTACGCTGCATATGGCCCACTAAAGGTGGAAGCGCTCTCCGTGCCAGGAGTTTCTCTATTCCCGACTAAAATCCGAGGCCATACATCCCATCACTCTTGGTGATGATTTTTTTATGTTTCCATCACTATTTTGGTTCTTCACCTTGTAATTTCTCAAGTTCAATTCACAATAATTTGTTTCTTGGCAACAATATTTGTTGTCTCTCCAAATTCAAAGTTTTGATGGGAAGGTGATCACTCTATTTACTAAGTTATAAGTATAAAGGACCAGTCTGTCTACTCATAATAGTAAAATGCAGAAAACAAGTTATAATGTCCAATGCTGCTACTCACTTGGCTGCTAAATCTTTGAAATACCTCCACTCCTTCTATCTTTTTTCTCGGCAGCATATATCCTCCTCATTTATCACTATTGCTGCCAACTCGTGCTCATCCGATTACCCTGCACGAAGTCATAATACTACAAGAATATTTCTCAAAAAATAGAAGCAATCAATCAGTCAACTACACCTCCATCCAAGTTAGTTACGAAGGAGATACATTAGTAACATTTATATATGAAAAATCGAGATCTGGTGATATAACACAAGGTCACCTAGCTCACCCTGTTCAACAATAGAAATCCCTGCATACCCATCAGACCCATTTTGTCAGGAAAAACGCACAAGGAAAAAATTCAGTATCATAAGGAAGAACTTCCATTACCAATTCATTTTTCCATGATGCAAAAAAAAAAGAAAAGAAAAAAAAAGGTAAATCACACAAATTAAGAACCCATTTGGTTATTAATTTTTCAACATCCACCAAATGGATACATTTTTCCCAAGTAACATAGAAAAAAGAGTTATTTTTCTTTTCATCATAATCAAATTACTTAACATAACTAAAAATACAAGGGGTAACGTGAAAATCATCCACGTCATCAGACGGAGGGAGCAAGTTCAAATCAAACGGCAGAGGCTGTTTACAAAACGACGACGAATCGCCGTCCATATTATCATCCACCACAGTCGATGAGGAATCGCAACCACTGTAACACTCCACCGCCGGCGGAGTAATCCGGCGGGTAATTTCAACCCGCGAGTGCAAATCACGCGCCCCGCTGGATGACTCCACCGTACTGCTCAGGTTACTGGAAGCCGGCCGGTTAAAATTTTCAAATTGGTTCTGCCCGTACGGAGGCAAAAATGAAAAATTGGTTTTCGCTTTGGGTCCATGGAAGGCGCGTGCGGCATCGTCGTAAGCACGAGCAGCATCCTCCGCCGTGTCAAATGTGCCAAGCCAGACCCGAGCTTTTTTAATCGGGTCTCTTATCTCGGCTGCGAATCGGCCCCACGGCCGTTTACGGACGCCCCGATAACGATTCGGGTCGGTTTTATGGTGTCGAAAAGCTGCGGATGTCGATCTATTTGCCTCAGAATTTTTCCGACGGGGCATGGTAGGATGGGTAGGGGAGAAGAAGTTGAGAAGCGCAAATGCGCATTGTGACTTCTTTTTGGTTTTTATTTTATTGATACAGAATTATGAAAGACGATGCCAATAGTTTTTTTTAGGTTTCTTGTCTGTTTGTTATCAATTTTGAGGCACAATTAATCTGAATTCACTAAATAAATTTAATTTAGGGCTGAAATGTTTCCTATCAAAGCCAAGATTCTACTTTCATGTTTAGTATTCGAAATATGATGCCAATAGATTTTTGCGACTTCTTATGTGTGTTATTACTTCTCGGGATCGATTAATATGGATTTATTAAAAAAAATTAATTTAGGGCTAAAATGCTTTCTATCAAAGCCAACACTCTATTTTCATTTTCAGGTCTAGAGTTCCAAATATGATTAAAAATAAAAGAATACTCGATCTCATATGTCAATAGTATTTACCAATCAATCAACTATTCTCCATCACCAACTATTTGGGTTCATTATACTCCGACCTCATTTATTTTTTTTATCTAAGATTAAGATTACTGAATCTGAATATGAAAATGTGTATGAAAATTAAAACATCTTGATCTGAATACATATCTTAATATTAAGATGTGTATTAAGATCTGAATACTAAATGATTATGACTATTTATTTTTTTAACATCTAAATATATTAAAAAAATTATCTAAAAGTTAATAAACTTAAAACTCAAATAAAATACTAATTAATCTAATGGTGGTGGTTCTAGCTATTAGCCAGTGGTGATCGGCAACGATAGCGATTATGCTTGAGGATGGTGATGGTTGATGGTGATAGTTTATAATGGTGGGTGATGGTGGTGGTTATGGTTGTGATTGAGGAATGTGATGGTGGGTGGTGGTAGTTTATAAACGCTGGGCAATGCCAACTATGGTTATTGATGGTGATGGGATGGTTAGTTGTTGATATTCGGCTTAAAGTATTGACACGATCCGGAATTCACACCTTTGGAATTGTGATGACGCCCAACATTTCACTTGCCAGGCAAGCCAACATTAGATAAACTTTTAACCATTTTTAAACAAAGCAAATTTAAACGATGTTAATTACTAAAATAACTGAGACGGAACTGAAATAAAGTGCGAAAAATCATAACAACTGAAATATGTAAGTAAATCCCCGAATCTGGTGTTACAAGTGCACGAGCTACTATAATAGTACAGATAAAGGTCTGAATGAAAATACACATCTAAAATAAGGCAGAAGGGGACTTCAGGGTTGCGAACGCTGAGCAACTGTACCTCAAGTCTCCGTATTGATAGCCAATTAGAGCCATCTACGAACCGATGTTGGGACCGACTCCAAAATCTGCACAAGAAATGCAGAGTGTAGTATGAGTACAATCGACCACATGTATGTTGATACCCAATTTTTCCTCATATTTCTCAAAAATACATATATACCTTCAAAATAGTGCATGAGCATCATCAAGTATTTTTTCATAATTTTTTATAATTTTTAAAAAGCTTTTAATCAATTTATTCCTGCATTTTATTATATAAGTAGTTATTAATTGCATCTCAAATAAATTTTATGATGATTTATCATTTAATTTTCATCATCTATATCTATATTAAGCTTTAAATATTTTTTATATATTTATTATAATTGTATATTTGCATCCTTAGGCTAAAATTACATATTTTGCAATAATAGCCCATATATATATATATATGCATAATTATATTATTTATACAAGAAAATGACTTTTTATATTTTTATAATGTTAAGTAATTATCTTAAATCATTTTCATGCACAAGTGATATTTTTGCTATTTATTAATTATTTTTATAAATTATTTATTTATTAAATTGGGTATTTAAAATATAGCCCCTAAAACCCAATTTCGGACCTATACACTACCCAATTATCCCCGCCCAATATACCAGCCCAATATCCCAATACCCAATACCTAAATACCCATTAACCCAGACCTATACCCGTCCAAAACACCCGACCCAACCTTTTTAAACACAATCGTTGATCTCTGAAGATCAACGGCTCGTACCACTCCACCCCTTTTTAATTATAACCTACCCGTCTAACCTTAACTCATTTCACGCACTTCGCTGCCCTCAAACTCTCTTTTCTTCTTCTCCTCTCAAAACCCTAGCGCCGTCACTCAAAATCTCCATGATTCTAACCCCAGGAATGGAATCAATCTATGATTCCTTACCTTATTTGGTCTCATCTCCTTACTGGATACCCGATTTTGGTATTTCCTAATGGCTTGCCTAAAATGGCAAGCAGATCTTGAGAGATTCAAACTAAATCTGGTTCAAAATCCTTAACCTATTGTGTATTCCGTCCGTGTTCATCCTGTATTCTTTGTGAGTACGGTTGTTTTACGTATCTCTTGTGGATTCTTACTTAGCCCTAAAGGTTAGGATTTCAGATTCTCTTTGATTCGAATCTAAACTGGTTCAAACTTTGATTTATAGCATTATATCGTCTATATTCACTTCATTATGCGTGAATCTGTTTATTCTTGTTTTTTTTAGCAAATATACCACTAGGCAGGCTGCCTAGTGGCTAATATATAAATAAAATTCCAAAATGGGTCCAAAGCTTACAAGATGCCAAACCAAAATAGAAGTTGCATGAAGCTACTAGCTACCAAAAAGATAGAAAAGCTAAAGTCTAATGAACTAGCTATTACAACAAAATAAGTTGAATGCTTCCTTCTCTTGTCAGTGTATGTGAATTCAATTTCTAGTGGTAAATATATACCAAGCAGCACCTATCAAGCTCTCACCAGGCGCTAGGGTATACTGTCCATAGGCTAAAATGAATTCCAAACATCTCCAACACAGAGTTGAAGTCAACATAGTCTTCCAAGTGTAGCTACTATATGATCTCCATATGCAGTGTACTGAGCTTGTCCAAGTATTAATCATATGCGCACTCATCAAATTTAACATGTAAAAGTACCTGACTTTAGGCAGGCTTTGCAAGGCAAAAGTCAGGTTGGGGCTGGCTTTAAGCAGGACTTGCAAGGCAAAAGCCAGGCTGGGCCTGGCTTTAGGCTGGCCTTGCAAGGCAAAAGCCAGGCTGGAGCTGGCTTTAGGCTGGCCTTGCAAGGCAAAAGCCAGGCTGGAGGTGGCTTTAGGATGGCCTTGCAAGGCAAAAGCTAGGCTGGGGCTGGCTTTAAACAGGCCTTGCAAGACAAAGGCCAGGCTGGCTTTAAGCAGGTCTTGCAAGGCCAAAATCCAGGCTTGAGGCTGGCCTTAAGCTGGCGACGCAAGGGTAAAGCCAAGCATACTCAAGCTTTAGAAACTATGCATTTTTGTGATCTTGTAAGCTCAGATCCTTCCCTTCCAAAACCTTTAATGTCGACATCATTCTAAAAATTTCTAAACCATCCTCAGATTGAGCATGAAACCATGCTAATACCACTGAGAAATGATTCAACAATCTCCAGAGATACAACATAACAGGTTCGACCTTTTCCTTAATATTTGAACATATCAGAAGTAGAATAAATTGCACCATCCAATACATGCTTATCACATTGGTCCTGTACACTATTAAAGCACCCCCAGAATGAGCATGTGACCATGTTAATACCATTGGAAAGTACCTTAATAGCATACAAAATGAGACATAAAAGAAACATGCATGCATGTGCAGATTCCAATCTTGTGAAGACATCAGTCTGGGGCTCTTCTCTTTGCTATTATAACCCTAAGGTTAGGAGTTTGAGACTTGTCTAAATTAATCAACATCCTCCCTGCACTAGGCAGTTCAGAGAATGAGTGAAATTCAAATGTACCTGCAAAAGAAAACACAATGTTAGCTATAAAATCCGCCACTGAGTTGCCTTCCCTGAACACATGTTGAAAGATCACATTGAAGTTTCCCTTCATCTCTATAACTCTCTTCACATCATTTGCAATTACCCAAAGAGGATCCCATTCCCCTTCTATCACTTTCTTCATCACTAATGAATCATTCTCTAATATGAAAGGGTGAAGATCATGCTCCACACAATATTCCAATCCTTGAAGAATAGCCTTAGCTTCAGCCACCACATTAGTTGTCACCAATAGGTCTACTGCCCTTGCATACACCACATCGCCTTCATCATTCCTCACACAAAAGCCTAATGAGCTAGGACCATGATTTCCTTTGAGGCTCCATCAGTATTGCATTTGTACCAACCATGAAAAGGAAGCTTCCATGTTACTCTTGTAATGATCAATATAGGTTTATATACTTCAAAATATTGAACTATGTATGGCCATAACAATGGAATATTAGGCATCCAAGAATACCTCACCCTTGCCAGTTGATGCAATGTCCTATTGATCTCATGAATCACCATATTTGTGGACACTGAACCCCCATGTTTACCTGCATTTCTTCTCTTCCAAAGTTCCCAAGTGATAATAGCTGGTACTGCTTGAAATAATGTCTTTAACTTTGGACAACATTGAGCATACCAACAATGCCTTATAACCTGCTTCAATTGAATCAATGGCACAGTAATTCCAGCAGCCCCCATGAATAAGTTCCATACTTTAGAGGCAGTAGGACTTGTAACAAATATATGCTCAATAGATTCCTCTTGGGGCTACTGACAACACCAACACCTAGACATCACCATTTTCCCTTGCCTCCTCCACATGTCATTAGTGGCTATTTTCTGCCTCCACAATCTCCATAAGAAGAAGGATATCTTGAATGGTAGGCCTATAATCCACATTAACTTGAATTCCTGATTAGGATCAGCCCTATGCCTTAATATTTGCCAAGCACTGCTAATACTGAACTTGCCTGAAGGAGTTGGCATCTAGTATGGCCTATCCCAGTATCCCTCACTGCCTTCATAATGCACATTTAGCCTTATATGTTCTGCAATTTCCTCATTGAAGGTTTGATCTAGCAGCTGATCATCCCATGTTTCACCTTGCCGCAATTCTTCCACATACTGAAGATCTTTATTGATTGGAAAGTCTTCAGGTAATACGTGATAAAGTGCACCCAATCCAGTCCAATTTTCATGCCAAATATTAGTTGTTCCACTCTACAATTCCCATAGGATCTCATGTTCTACTTCTTCCCTAGCATTCAGCATTTGTCTCAAAAAATGAGACCCCATTCTAAACTGCACCACCGTTGGTATCTCTTTCTTGAAATACTTATTCCACATGAAATTAGACCACAAAGATTTTGTGGTCCTAAACCTCCACCATAGTTTAGCAAACAATGCCCTCGATACATCATGTGAGGACCTAAAACCTAGGCCTCCTTCCTCTTTAGGAAGGCAAAGATTTTGCCATGAAGCCCAATGTTTGCTTCTCCCTTCTTCCTTTGTGCTCCAAAAGAACCTAGCAAAAATCTTATTAAGATTCTCCAGGATATTTTTTGGTGAATGAAGGACTGATAACATGTGGACTGGCATACTTTGCAACACACTAGAAATGAGTGTTGCTTTTCCTCCAAATGATAGAAGCTTTCATTTCCATGAATGCAATTTAGCCTTTACTTTCTTGATAATATCCTCATAATATTCCTTCCTCCTTGTAATGTAGAAAATAGGACACCCTAGATATGTGAAGGGGAATTTACCTCTTGCAAATCCTATAATAGCTCCAACCGCCTAACACGATCCATTAGGAATCTTTGAATAGATGTAGTATGAACTCTTATCTTTGTTGATCATCTGACCTGATATCTTCTCATTGTTCCCCAATACTGCCATAACCTTGCTCAAGGATGGAGGATGAGCAGAAGCAAAAATTATTGTATCATCAACATATGCCAAGTGATTTAAAGGATCAGACCACTTAGGCATTCCAAATCCCACAAATGACCTGTCTTCAAATAGCTTATTCAAAGACCTGTCTTCAAATAGCTTATTCAAAGACCTGGAAAGTACCTCTACTGACAGAATGAACAATGCTGGTGATAGAGGATCCCCTTGCTTCACACCCCTTGTAGACTTAAAGAACCCTGAGGACTGCCCATTCACTAATACTGAGTACCAGTTAGTTGACACCAAGTTCCACACCATGTTGATGAAGTGCTTAGAAAATCCCATCTTTAGTACATGCAATAAGTACTTCCATGAAACCCTATCATAAGCCTTAGCCATATCAAGCTTGATCACAACATTAGCTGGCTTTCCCCTTAACCTTATGTCAGTGATAATTTCTTGAGTCAATAAGATGTTCTCAAATATACTCATACCCTTCACAAATCCGGATTGATTAGGATATATTAGAGAAGGAAAAAAAATTTCCAATCTATAATGTAACACCCTAGACAAGACCTTGTTAATGAAGTTGCTCAAGCTAATAGGTCCTTAAGTCAGAAAAGGTCTCAACTCTAGGTTTCTTAGGCAACAACAGTAGATTAGTGTGAGTTATGGATTTAGGCAGTGCAGCTCCTCCATAGAAGTGTAGCACCATGTGTCACGCCCCCCTTTTTTTCCTCGCGGAATATCGTGTTTATGACATTGGTTGAGACAACTCTTTCCTTTTGGGAAATGGGTTTTCATATTTTGAAGAGTCACCACCTAACGATTTTAACGGTTCGTTAGGGCACCTAAGGGGTTCAATTATAACTACGTTGCTAACCAGAGATTTGGGTAAGGGCTTGAAATTATCCTAAGGGGAAGGTGTTAGGCACCCCTCAGGATCCACAAGTGTGGTTCCCGGCCAAATGGTCTCGTGAATTTGTACAACTAACAAATAACAAGTAAAGACTCAAATAAAAGGGGATTTAAGTCTTAAGCATATAGATGTTTAGAAAACAGTAAAGAAGATTACGAGCTAGCGTATAAAGGTGTCCTAGGTTTATAATAATATGGATCACATCAATGCAATACCCGGTAATCACTCCTCGAAGAGGGGCTACACGTGGTATTAGCGCACCGGTCATCATATCCATATTCTACCCTTCCCACCCCGTGAAGGTAATTAAAGCGTGTGTTGGTCACGGATTCTATTGCGTGCTATTACCCGTCCCATCCTATCAGTCCTGGAGGAGGCTAGGACTACTATCCTAAAAGGAAGTACTAGGTTGACCCCTAGGTTTAAAGGACAAGATTCTAAGCGACAAACAACGACAATTAGGACTTCAGATAAGGGGAAAACAAATAAGAGCAGATACGAGGCCCAAGTATTCCTCCACAGATTATGCACATGATTAGCACGGCTCAACCACAAGTAAGGACTTATTAACTTCAGAACCTAAGGCATGATATCTAGGTGAGAATGCAATAGTGAGGCAGCTTTATTACTGATTTAAGAGGATGGATTTTATAAGTTTCTTACTGATTATAACCATTAATAGTCAAGCAGCAGGTATAAAGGAGTATGTTTCCAGTTTTAATAGATTTAACACCTAAGGCTTGCCTACGCGTATGACAATACTCAGTAATTACCCAGATTATTAAAGAAACTGTTACAAGTTAGTTTGCCTTAGGTGTTGCAAAAATACAGAACTATTACCAGTTGTCTGAAAACATGGTGAAACTATTTTTCAGGGCCTTTTTCATGCAATCAGTAGTTAAACTAGGTGTTGAATGAGGTCCTAAGACATGATATCTAATATGCACACATAGGGATGCAGAATGGGTGGTATGCAGAATTCCTAGGCAGGATTTCTAAATGCATAAAGTCACGGTATTTGAACATGCTCTGCAGCAAGTATGAGGATGACTTGTTTATTAGCGCATTATTATCCTAGGCATGATTCCTAGGTGTACCACAACATTACATCGATATTAGAACTTGTTTAAATGAATAACATGTTTATATTTATGTTTAATCCTAGAGCATGATTTCTATATGATAAACGATAATACCATAATAGGATGCTGAAACAGTAACATGGACCTAAGGAACATGATATCTAATGCATGATATGCTTGCATACAATCAGCCCTAAGCATGAATTTCTAGTGCATACATAAAAAATGTAAACCTAGAAGCATGGTATCTACCCTTAACATGGATAACCTATATAACTACCCTCCCATTTTCACTATCCATTCCCAAATATTTGTTTACAAATTATTACAGGCTGGGAATTATGAATTACATAACCAAAGAAGTTACTTCTATAGGGAGCCTTCAATTAGGCCCAGATCTTCCAAACCTCAATACCTTTGGTGTTTCATAGCCTTTCATAGTCCGGGTGTGTCAAATTTCCCTAAGGACCTCAGGGGCTCCCGAGCAATGCTCACACCCAGACATAACCAAAATAGAGTAAGTGCAGTGTGGAATGGCCAGCCTCTGTGTGTCAAAGTTCAGAGGGAGCTCAAGGGTCCCAAGGCAATGCTCACACAGATGGGGCAGAACCTAGACTTCTAAGAGTATATGTGAGAGTGCTTTTTTAATTTTTAAAAGGGGTTTAAGTAAGAAAACAATTTTGAGAAAGGGTAAGTAAGAAAAGAGTTTTGAAGAGGGAAATAGAAGTTCAACATCACACAAAAGATCAGGGATGGTCCAGCAATCACAGACAGGGGTAATGGGATTTGAGGACAAATACAAAGCATGTGAGGCAAACATGTAACAGGCAGACACACATATAGTCATACAATCAGAAACTCCTAAGGGTTAAGAGGATTAGGGTACAGTAAGGTACTATGTTAGATTAACACCCAAGGTACTAAGACCATGATTAAACTAATGTACCAATCATAGGCATGGAGATTCACGTAAGAAGCATTTGCTAAGTATACAAAAACATGCTGGTCAAATAAAGCCTAACTTAACATGCTGAGGGGAGTTCAGGATCCTAGATACATGCTGAATAATAAGTAAAGCAAATTAGAAACACACTGAATTACAACAGTGATAGAAACACGTTAGTTTGAAGACTGAAATCTAAATTAGAACATACCAATGAAGTGAAGAAAGCAGTAACACAAACAGGAAGTAAGAGATGCACAATAGTTAGCCTTAGCTTGCAACCGGGTAACTTAGAATAGTAGTAGCTAGCACAGAAGAGAAAGCAGAGAGTTTTTTTTTAATTTGAGAGAGAGATTTTGACCAGATCAGTTCGTGTGTGTGTCTGTCCTAAAGAGAGCATATATATAACAAATTGAAGGCTAGGTAAAATAAGGTAGGAGTCCAATTTGTCCAGCAATCATGGTACTTAGAATCAATCAGTGCAATCAATCAATACAAGTACTCTCTTAATTAAGGGAGTTAACTTAACAAGTAAGGAAATAGGTAACTGTGTAAATAAGTATAGCATAGGTAATTAGGGCTAGGTTCAGAAAGTTTCAATTAAGGAAATAATGTCAAGAGATAGTAAATAGCGTAATTAACACGAAATAGGGCCTGAAAATAATTCAAAGGTCTGAAATCAGCAAAGGGTATCAATCACAGGGGATCAGGGATCCGAAATTAGTGCTGATTAAAAGAAAGCCTCATGTATTTAAGGAAGTATTCAGAATCAGAATATCTTGTGAAAAACCAGTATAGTACTACTCACAATCATTCAGGGATTCAAGCATGTTAAAAAAAAATAGGCTGATTTAAGAGGGATAAACACACATTAGGCAAGAAGCAATATAATCAAAGGTTCGATAGCACAACAAAGCAGGAATCACATAGAATCAGGGCTTTAGGCCAGTACATGACATTATGAGCGTGAATGCAGTAAACGGGTAATAGACAAAATCAGAATCACAAATGGTAGTCATGATATAGGCAAAAGATGAATAGTTAGAAACCCTAATAAGTATGGTAGGATAAAATCATAGAAATAATCAAGGACTACTCATGGGAAATAGACACACATAGAAATCTAAAGAACAACTCAATAGAAACAACATAGAATTAGAATACAGGGTTAAAACTAAAGTTTTAACATAATAAATCGTGATTAAAAGCGATACTTAGCAAAACCGTTCAAGCATATGAGAAAACAAAACACAGGTCAACACTTATAATTTTGAAGAAATCGTTTTCGAAGAACAGTTTTAGAAAACCCTAGTTGGAAGTGAAGAAACTTTTAGGAAAAAATAAAAAACCTTTAAGGAAAACCTCATAATAACTTGTAACAAGCACAGATCTAGGTTGGATCTAAAAGAATCGAAAGTTTCAAACATTAGGGTTTTACAGAAAACCTCAGAAAAGATGAGAAAGACCTCGAACAACACTGACTCGAGCCTCAGGGTCATAAACCCTACTCGGAATCAAGCTTTGGAGGATTGAAGTGGACAGGAACACCATGGGTGTAAGTAGACAGGTTCTCGCCCTTTGAGGGCCTTAGGGATGACAACACTGGCATAAGAGAGCCATGAGAAGCAGGGGTGATGGAGGTTTCAGGGTCTCCGGCGAGGGGTGACCGGAGAAGATGAAGAGAGCCGTCGGAGCTGAAGAGACAGAAGTCTCTAGAAGAGACTAGAGAGAGAGAGAGAGATGAGAGTAGAGAGATGTGAGTCGGTGATAATGAGAGGGGTTGGGGGGGAGGTGGTTAGTTTGAATTAATTAAGGAAATAGGAATCTGGGTTGTTGATCTAATTTGATCAACGACTCAGATTGGTTTGGAGTTGGGTCGGGTATGGAATTGGGTTTGGGCTGGATATTTAATTCGGCTGAAGGGTTGGGTATTGGGTTGGTTTAATATGATGGGTTGGGTTTAAAAATAGGCTAGATTTTAAATAAAATGGGGCTATTAGTTGAATACCCATAAAATCAAATAAATAATTACTAAAATAGCCAATAATTATGTAAAAATGAAATTAATGCCACACAAATGAAAATTAAGATAATTAGCTAATATTAAAACACAAAAATGACTGATTATCGAATTAAAATAGCATGAATGGACAATTACCATATGTGCAAAATTTGTATAATTATAGTTAAACAGCGCCTAATTGGTTAATTTGTGAAATAATTAAAACCTAATAAAATGAAATATGATTAAAAAAGGACATATTTAGCTGGGAAATATTTTGAAATTATTTATAATATAATTTATGAATAATTACTGAATACAGAAATACTATATAAATAGAAAACTGAGTTGATAAAAATACGAAAAATTATGGAAAAATACCACCCACATAAAAAATGATGTTAAAAGTAATATGTAAGTTTGAAAATAATTTTAAGGAAAAATTGGGTATCAACAGCTGCCCCTGTTTACTCGGGAAGGATGAAAGAGTTGTCGCGTAAAGATATGATGGCCAATTTTGACCAAGCAAAATGGTTTTGAAGGGATTTGAGCCGCACCCTGGTTTATGAGCTGCCTGCATATCCCTGGTTTTACAAGAATCAGGCCATATGTAGTTCAGGAGACACCGACGAAGTATACTGATGAAGTTTTACAAGGACGGACACAAAGTGCAGGGTTGGGTGATCAAGCGGCTTATGGGATAGTTAGGAGAACTGGAGCGGGACCGCTTCTGCCTGGATGGCTGTTGCTAGCTGGATTACCTGAAAATGAATAACAAGCATATATCGTACGTAATTTAAACATGATGCAAATTCCTGTTGGACTATGAATGCTGTCTTTGGACGGTTAAGGATGACGTCTTTAGACCATGATGTCCTGTGCCATGAATTTCTTGATGCAGGATTCGCAGGCCATGAAATGATGTTCTCGGGCAATGAAGATAGTGCCTCCGAACCATGACGCCTTTGAATAATGATATGCAAACTGATAAAAAAAATCCTCAGGCCATGACATGGTGTTCTCGGGCCATGAAGATGGTGCCTCCGAATGATGACGCCTTTGGATAAGTTGGCGATATTTCAGCCCATGAAGATGCAATAACATGATGCTGACAAGACAGAGCTTAGTCTTGCGAATTAAAAAGGGCAGAGCTTAGCCTAAAAGAAAGCAAATGATAGAGACATGGGTTGCTTTTGAAAAGTAAATGAGAGACAATGTTTAGTCTCGGAAGACAAAAAGGTAGACTTATGCAATGCAGATGCAGATGGAGGTATCGTTTAACCTCGGAAGGCAGAAAGGTAGCCTTATGTAGGAATAGATGCAGATAGAGACAGTGTTTAGTCTCGGAATGCAGAATAATAGCCTTATGCAATGCAGATGCAGATGCAGATGGAGGTAGCATTTAACCTCGGAAGGCAGAATGGTAGCCTTATGCAAGAATAGATGCATATGGAGACAACGTTTAGTCTCAGAAGGCAAAATAGTAGCCTTATGCAATGCAGATGCAGATGAAGGTAACGTTTGACCTCGGAAGGCAGAAAGTAGCCTTATGCAATATGCGAATGCAGATGGAGTTAGCGTTTAACCTCGGAGGGCAGAAAGGTAGCCTTATGCAATATTTAAGGAAGGACAACATAAATTCTTAGCTGGTATTAAATTGCGGTAGAGCATTGTGATAATGAAGCATTGTTTGTGCTGATAATAAGTGTTGGCATGACGAGTTTGAGGAACGATGTCTGTCCTTGGAGCATATAATATATTTCGGGGCTTTTTAAATTTTGTGCCTGCATCCAAAGAAAAATTGTGAGTTTTGTAAAGGGGAAAAGTTAGTTCGCATTCCTGCTGGCTCCGCTTGGCTCGTTTGCTTGATCATGATGATAATGTCTGTGTCATTGGGGTAGTATTCGCTAAACAAGCTGCTTCAGAAAAAATAAATATGCATGATTTTGTAATAATATAATCTAAAATAGTTTTAGATGAACCGACGACATGACACGATTTGAGACATTGCGACCTCTCCTGCTCAAAATTCTGCCCCAATTCGCTGGGGGGACGCCTTTGACTGTTGCTCGCGCGGCGACTGGCTGAACTTGCTCCTCAAAATTCTGCCCCAGTTGGCTGGGTGAATGCTTGTGGACTGTTACTCGCTTCAGAATTTTGAGGGCCCTCCTCAAAATTCTGCCCCAGTTTCCAATTGCGGGGAAAAAAATATTTTTATTGAATTGTGACTGAACCCATAGGGCTGCCTACGTATCCTCTCTTAAATGGGAATCAGGTCAGGCATAGTTCAAATTACATCACTGAGAAAGCATAAAGATTACACATAGTAGCGCTTGACTGCATCTGAATTGATCGGTTTCGGCCAAACTTCTCCGTCCATTTCTACAAGTATGAGTGCTCCTCCTGTAAACACTCTATAAACCATGTACGGACCTTGCCAGTTGGGAGAGAACTTCCCCATGGCTTCATCTTGATGTGGAAAGATTTTCTTTAACACCAATTGCCCTGGTGCGAATCGTCTCGGCTTGACTTTCTTGTTGAAGGCCCTGACCATTCTGTTCTGATATACTTGACCATGACATACTGCATTCATTCTCTTCCCGTCTATGAGGGATAATTATTCATAACGGCTTCTTACCCACTCTGCATCGCTGAGCTCAGTTTCCTGTATAATTCTTAGAGATGGAATCTCCACTTCGGCAGGAATTAGAGCCTATGTACCATAAACTAGTATAGGGAGTTGCCCCTGTTGATGTGCGGACAATGGTGTGGTATCCCAATAAAGCGAATGATAACTTTTCATGCCACTGGTTGTGCCTTTCTATCATCTTCCTTAGTATCTTCTTGATGTTTTTGTTAGCGGCCTCTACGGCTCCATTCATCTAAGGTCTGTATGCTATGGAATTATTGTGTTTGATCTTGAAAGTTTCACACATAGCTTTCATCAAGTCACTGTTGAGATTAGAACCATTGTCGGTGATGATTGACTCGGGAACTCCGAACCGACAAACAATGTGGTCGCGGACAAAGTCGGCCACGACTTTCTTAGTAACTGCTTTGTAGGAGGCTGCTTCGACCCATTTAGTGAAGTAGTCAATGGCGACCAAAATGAACATGTGGCCATTGGAAGCGGTAGGCTCGATTGGTCCAATAACGTCCATACCCCAAGCGGCGAACGACCATGGTGAGCTGGTTGCATTGATCTCACTTGGAGGCACCTTTATCATATCCCCATGTATTTGGCAGTGGTGGATATTCCGAACATATTGGATGCAGCCCGTCTCCATAGTCATCCAAAATTAACCAGCTCGGAGTATTCTCTTTGCTAAAACAAAACCGTTCATATGCAGGTCACATGTCCCAACATGAATTTCTTCCAGCAGTTTTGATGCTTCTTTTGCGTCAACATACCTTAATAACCCCAAATCGGGAGTCCTCCTATACAGGATTCCTCCATTGTGGAAGAAATTGTTGGACAATCTCCGAAGTGTGCGTTTCTGAGTGGAATTTGCAAGCTCGGGGTATTTTTGCCAGGTACTTATCGATGTCATGAAACCAAGGATTTCCGTCTGCTTCTTCTTCGATATGGGCATAGTAAGCTGGCTGATTATAGATATTTATGGGAATAGGGTCAATGAAATTCTTGTCTAGGTGCTGGATCATTAAGGACAAAGTAGCTAATGCGTCGGCGAACTCATTCTGGATTCTGGGGACGTGCCGAAACTCTATCTTTGTGAATCTCTTTCTTAATTCCTTTACGTAGTACAGATACGACAGTATTTGGAATTCTTTGTTGCCCATTCTCCTTGTACCTACTGTACCAATAAGTCTGAATCACCGATCACTAACAGTTCCTGGACGTTCATGTCAATGGCCATATTGAGCCCCAAGATGCAGGCTTCATATTCGGCCATATTGTTGGTGCAAGGGAACTTGAGTTTGGCGGATATCGGATAATGATGACCGTCTCTGATACTAGTACTACTCCAATACCGACTCCCTTGAAGTTTGCTGCTCCATCGAAGAACATCCTCCAACCATCATAGGATTCTTCAATGTCTTCTCCTATGAATAATACCTCCTCATCAAGAAAATATGTTTTTAAGGGTTCGTATCCTCCGTCTACGGGATTCTCAGCAAGATGGTCTGCCAGATCTTGTCCTTTAACTGCCTTCTGAGTCATGTAAACAATGTCGAATTGGCTCAGCAATATTTTCCACTTGTCTAGATTGCCAGTGGGCATGGGCTTCTGAAAGATGTACTTTAATGGATCCATCCTTGATATGAGATATGTTGTGTAGGTAGATAAGTAATGCCTCAACTTTTGGCGGACCCAAGTTAGAGCACAACAGGTACGCTCTAATAGAGAATATCGGGCCTCATATGGAGTGAACTTTTTGCTGAGGTAATAAATAGCTTGTTCCTTCCTTCCTGTTTCATCGTGCTGCCCCAGAACGTAGCCGAAAGCTCCATCTAACACGGCAAGATAAAGTAACATAGGTCTGCCTAGCTCGGGTGGTACTAGGACTGGCGGTGTTGACAAATATTCCTTGATTCTGTCGAAAGCCTTATGACAATCATCGGCCGACTCGGTCGCAGCGTCCTTCTTCAGCATCTTAAAGATTGGCTCACAGATGACTGTAGATTGTGCTATAAACCGGTTGATGTAACTAAGCCTCCCCAAGAAAATCATCACATCTTTCTTGCTCCTTGGCGGTGGTAGCTCTTGAATGAGTTTGACCTTTGACGGATCCAATTGTATTCCCCGGCGGCTTACAATAAATCCCAGTAACTTCCCAGCAGGAACCCTGAATGCACATTTCACGGGGTTTAGTTTCAGATTGTATTTTCGCAATCTATTGAAGAACTTCCCTAAATTCTCTATGTGATCAACAACTTTCTTTGATTTGATAATGACATCATCCACGTATACCTCGATCTCCTTGTGAATCATGTCGTGGAATATGGTGGTCATGGCCCTCATGTAGGTGGCCCCTGTATTCTTTAAGCCGAATGGCATCATCTCATAACAATACACTCCCCACAGCGTAATGAACGCCATTTTCTCAGCATCTTCCTCATCCATCCAAATCTGGTGGTAACCAGCGAAGCAATCCACGAAGGACTGCAATTCATGCTTGGCACAATTATCAATCAGAATGTGTATATTTGGCAAGGGGAAGTCGTCTTTCGGACTGACCCGGTTGAGATCCTGGTAGTCGATGCAGAATATGACCTTCTCGTCCTTCTTTGGAACAGGTAAAATGTTGGCTAACCATGTCGGGTATTCCACTGCCTGGAGAACTGGGCGTTAATCTGCTTGGTAACTTCTTCTTTGATTTTCAAACTCATGTTGGGTTTGGACTTTTTGAGCTTTTGTTTCACTGGTAGACACATTGGATTGGTTGGAAAATTGTGGGCCACAATAGACGTACTTAGACCAGTCATATCGTCATACGACCATGCAAATATGTCCTCATACTCCCTTAGAAACTTTGTGTATTCTTTCTTTTCTGATGGTGACAAATGAATGCTGATGCGAGTCTCCTTGACGTTTTCTGAATCTCCCAGGTTAATAACCTTAGTCTCATCCAGGTTGGACTTAGGTCTGTTCTCAAAGTTCTCAACTTCTTTGACAATCTCGTCAGGTATGTCGTCTTCATTTGAATCAATGTCCGTTTACTGCGTTGTATCGTTGCATGTCACAGTCATCGATTCATCAAGATAAGTAATAGTAATGCCCGAGGCTCGTCGGGCTTTGGTCGTCTTAGTAGACCAGTTCTTGAGATATGTCCCCTTGATTACAGTCTGTATGGAAGGGCCTTCTTCCCCCTCCCCCTCGAGAACAACACAAAAATCCATATCTTCGTCCTCTAGGAACAAACTGCTCATTGCTGCAAGTGCTTCTTCCTCATTTGAACCGTAAATAGTGTCGACTTGCTTGAAAGTCTGCTCAAGATGAGGTATCGGCTGCTCCAAAGGGTAATAGGGACCGCGCCAAGGTGGGGACCAGTCGTTGAATTCCTGCCAAGGGTACTCATACGCCAGACTAAAAGTGGTGCCATGTTCCTTGAGCTTTATGGGCTTCATGATCCCTTTGAGGTTCTTACTGAGCCCTTTGCCTGGCTCATATCCTCTCCAGTTCAGGATGATCTCAATCTTTTTGTCCCACCACTTATCCTTGTCGATAGCATTGACCCGTTCAATGTGGTGGTAAGTTCCTCCGCCTATCTTCCCTTTTCCATCAATCACCGGAATAGTTTGACGACTATAAATGGGGTTTCTACCGTCACCATGAATAATCACCTCTTGGTGGTTCCACTCGAATTTTACCTCCTGATGTAGCGTTGATGCTACGGCCCCAGCAGCATGAATCCAGGGTCATCTCAACAACAGGTTGTAGGATGCTGGCACATCTATCACCTGGAATACCACTTTGAACCAAGTCGGTCCCATCTGCAGACATAGACTGATCTCCCCCATGGTGGACCTCTGAGAACTGTCGAAGGCTTTCACATTGATCGCCCCATCCCTTATCTCATGTAGCCCTTTACCCAATTTCTTAAGTGTTATCAACAGACAGATGTTAAGACTGGAACCTCCATCGATCAAGATTCTTATGATGAAATGATCTTCGCATTGCACGGTAATGTGCAGTGCTTTGTTGTGCCCCAATCCTTCAGGTGGTAGCTCGTCCTCATGAAAAGTGATTTTATGACTCTCCAGTACCTAGCCTACCATATTGACCATTTCCCCAATAGTGATTTTGTTTGGCACATATGCTTCACTCAACACTTTCAACAAAGCATTTATGTGTGTTTCGGAATTCTGCAGCAGAGAGAGGATGGATATCTGTGCCGGTGTCTTGTTCTTCTAGTCGATGACTGAATACTCCTTAACCTTTACCTTTCTCCAAAGGTCATCGGGACCTGTTTCGATAAGGGGAGGCCGGTTGGCAGCCTACTTGCTTGACTCGGCCAGATGCTCAGGGGTGTAGACTCTACCAGTTCTTGTCATACCCTGTGCTGCGACTACTTCCTCAGACCTGACCTTGCCTTTCCTTCTCGCCTCGGCTGTGTAGTCCCAAGGGATAGTGTTTGAATAGAAGGGTGGCGTGGTTGACATTGCCACCAGAATTGGTACATCCATCCTTACTTCAAACGGAATGTGTGTTTGGGGTGGCAAGACTGCTATCTCGAATGATGTCGGTGCATTTGCTGGAGATACAAACTCAACTTCAATTGGCACTGGTGAATTTGCAAGTGGTGCTTCTTCAAACTCAAATGTTATAGACATATTCACCTCAGCCGTCTCAAATGACTGAATCTGGACTATGATTGATTTGAGAGTGACTGCAGGTTTCTTTGGATCATCGCCTTCTGCAATCAACCCGATTGACCCCTCGGGATCCCAATCATCTTCTATTCCAATCATATTGATACCTCTACCCTTATGGTCCGGTAGAGGATTATTGCGGACATTTGGAGTGGGGTCTTTTGCCACAATAATCTTGTTGTAAATGAGAGCCTGTATTTTGTCCTTCAGAGAGTGGCATTCTTTGATGGTGTGTCCTTTCATGCCGGAATGGTATGCACATGATTTGTTTGGCTTAACCCACTGAGAAGGGTTCTCAGGGGTGGCAGCAGGGATATGTGTGACATAACCAGCAACTTTGAGCTTCTCATACAACTGGACAATGGGCTCGGCTATGGCGGTGTATTGCTTTGGAGGGCGGCGATCAAAATTGGGATGAGGTCTAGGGAAGTTTTAGCGTTCAGGGGGTGATTGGTAATGGGATGGTTGGGAATTATAACTGTGGTATACAGGAGCGGGTTGTGGATATTTAGGCGAAGCAGGTTGATGTGTGGGTGGTGGAGCTTGGTAGGAAGGTTGTGGAGCTTGGTAATTTGGTGAGGGTGCTTGGTAATTTGGGGATTGGATGGTATGTGAGTGGAGGTGTTGGATAGGTTTGGTATTTGAGTGGGGACTTGACTCTTTGTGCAACCATTACGGCTCCCACGTCTCTCTTCTTAGACACACCACCCGACTGTAGAGCCTTGTTAGTGGCTTGAAAGGCTTCAAAATTTGTAACCATACCGCTTTTAATA
>ML416943.1:5449-71004 GCA_005239525.1 Nicotiana knightiana | reverse complement strand
TCTCCAGTACTTGACCTACCATATTGGTCATTTCTCCACTAGTTATGTTATTTGGCACATATGTTTCGTTCAGCACTTTTATCAAAGCATTCCTGTGTGTTTCTGAATTTTGCAGCAATGACATAATGGATATCTGGGCTGGAGTTTTGTTCAGCTGATCGATGACCGAGTATTCCCTGGCCTACACCTTCCTCCAAAGATCATCTGGCATGTCTCAATGATGGGTGGCCTGTTGGAAGCATTCTTGCTAGACTCTACCAAGTGTTCAGGTGTATAGACCCTACCGGTCCTTGTCATCCCCTGTGCAACACCAGCTTCTTCTATCTTGATTTTATCTTTCCTTCTTGCTTCAGCCATGTAATCTTAAGGTACAGCCTTGTCGTTGAAAGGTGGCGTGGTTGACACTGTCACTATAATTGGTGCAGCTACTTTCACTTCAAATGGAATGGGTGCCTTAGCAGGTGGCATAACTTCAACCTCGAATGGCAAACGCGTGTCTGCAGGTGGTGCCATTTCAAACTTGAATAGGAGTGACGCAGTTACCTCGACGTCTCCTGATGGCTGAATCTGGACTATGATGGGATTAAGAGTGACTACTGGGATCTTTGGGTCATCACCTTCTATAATTAACCTGATCGACCCCTCTGGGTCCCAATCTTCTTCTATCTCTATCATGTTGACACCCCCATGGTCTGGAAGCCGATTGTTGCGAACATTGGGAGCAGCTTCCTTTGCTTGGATGACCTTGTTATCAATCATAGACTGGATCTTATCTTTCAGTGAGCGACATTCATCAATTGTATGCCCCTTCATGTCGGAATGGTATGCACAGGTCTTATTTGGATTGACCCATTGGGATGGATTTTCAGGGGTTATAGCAGGGATAAGAGTGACATAACCAGCAGCTTTTAATCTTTCATACAACTGGTCGATGGGTTCAGCAATGGCAGTGTATTGTTTAGGAGGTCTGCGATCAAAGTTGGGTCGAGGTCTCGGGAAATTTTGGCGAGCAGGGGGTGATTGGAAGTGAGATCGCTGAGAGTTGTAGGTATGATAAACATGAGCTAGTTGGGAATATCTGGGGAAAATAGGCTGATATGTAGACGGTGGAGATAGCTGATATGTTGGTGGAGGTGCTGACTGGTAGGTGTGCGAGGGTGCTTGATAGGTGAGTGGGTAAGTTCGGTATACCAACGGAGATTTGGATCCCTGTGAAACCATTATTGTTCCTGCATCTCTCTTCTTTGATATACCACCAGACTGCAAGGCTTTGTTGGTGGCCTGCAGTGCCTCAAAGTTAGTGACCATTCCACTCTTGATACCTTCTTCAATTCTCTCACCCAGCTTGATGATGTCAGAGAATTTGTGGTTTTCAATCACCATTAGCCTCTCATAATACTACGAGTCTTGTTCCCGGACGAAGAATTTGTTCATTTGTTCTTCCTCTAGGGCAAGCCTGACCTTGGCTGCTTCAGATCTCCAGCGAGCGGCATACTCGCGAAAAGTTTCGGTGGGCTTCTTTTTAAGGTTCTGGATGTAGAACACATCTGGTGCATTCTCCGTATTGAACCTGAATTGTCCATGAAGTTTGATGCCATACTTACCCAGTCGGACCACTTCTTAGGTTTTTGGATGATGTACCAAGATAAACATCTCCTGTGAGGCTCCTCATGAACAATTTCATGTGAATCTTTTCGTCTCTTCCTACTCCAACCAATTTATCACAATAGGTCCTCAGATGAACCCTGGGATCACCTGTACCATCGAACATTTTGAACTTAGGAGGTTTGTAACCCTCCGGTAGTTCAACATCGGGCTGTATGCAGAGATCTTCGTAGTTCAACCCTTTGACTCTCTTGCTTCCTTCAACACCCTACCCTGGACTCAACTAGCCAGCTTCTTGAGTTCCTCGGCCAAATTCGTAATGAGCAATCCTTCTCACTGGATTCAGGTGTATAAGCAATGTGTTGGGTGGAGTGAGGCAGAGTCTCCACATATATGGGTTTGTTATGATGACCTGGTGTTTGAGCATAGAGGTGGTCACTTGTGGAGTCTTGTGGTTCAGGGATAATCAGCGGGGTATTTATTAGAGCATGGAAAGTGTTGTGCTGGTGCTGTGGTGGGATAATTTGATTTTTCGGTGGAGTTGTATGATGATGAGTTGTGGGAGGGTTCTGTTTGTTTGGGGTGTTCTGGGGAGGTATGGGATTTTAAGTGACCTCTGGGACATTGAGTGAGAAGGATAAATTTGCCAAGTTCCGGACATGCTCAAGCTCCCCTTGGGATGTCGTTAGGGGTGGGCATTCGGTACTTCAGTTCGGTATTTAAGAATTTCGGTTCGGTATTTCGGTATTAGGTTTATCAATTGTGTATACCAAATACCATACCAAAATATTTTAGTATGGTTCGGTATTTCTTATTTTGGTTCGGTACGGTTTCGGTACAGTTTCGGTACGGTTTTGGTTTAAACCAAATCTATGTTATAAGGCTTGTGCCTATTCAAATTTGTAGCTCTTAGGGTTGAAAGATACGTTTCAACTTTTGAAACCAATACAACTAGTATTATTTACTAGCATTTGACTAAACACGGAGGCAATGCAAGGAAGCATCTTATAATACCATTGGATAATACAAGAGAAAAAGTTGCACCTAAGTATTACAAATTACACGTAAAAAGCAACAATTCCTTTTATGCCTCTACTATAAAGCCATATTTTATCCTAAAGCAAAAAAGGAGGATAGTTGAACAATCCATTCAAGCTCAATGCCAAATATAGTCGATTGCCTATACAGTATACACTTTTTATTTATGCTCCAAAATTTCTAGAAGTTCTAAATCTGCTTGGTGGAACCTTGCTAAATCCTAAGGGTAAGGAATTAGGGAATTAGGGGTTTTGGACTTTTGAGGTGTGGGATTAAAGTTATTGGGCTAAAAAATAAAATAAAGTTGGGCTTGGACTAAACTATTTCGGTATTTGCCCCAGGGCCTAGCTCAAGTGGCAAAGGGTGGTGGATTTGTGCCTTAGGTCACAGGTTCAAACCCCCACACCATGCAAAACAAATCCTGATATATACGTGGAGAAGGGTAGAGGGGTGGGCCCATTATCCACCGAGTTTCGAAGGCTGTGGTTGGTCCAAAGGATCGGCCTCAAACAGATTTCTCGGTCATCCAAAAAAAAAACTATTTTGGTATACCGAAATATCAAAAATTGAATACCGTATACCGAACCGAAATACTGAAATACCGAAATTTATGTACCGAAATAAACCAAAATACTGAAAAAAACCAAAACCGAAATACCAAATTAATTCGGTTGGGTTCGGGATTCGGTTTTTCGGATTTTATGCCCACCCCTAGATGTCGTCGTCCTGAAAATCTGCCCTGTAATGGCTCATTTTAGAGACTCGCGGTGTAACTTGCTTCCTACCTACATGTTTCATAACCCTGATGGGAACATAAGGGTATACGCCCTTTAAACCAATCAACACCAGGTGCAGAGCGTCCCTCGATCTGATGATGAATTCACTGGTAGGGAACTATTTGAACATCCATTGAACTTGGTCCTCGGTCAAATTGTCAAAAAACTGCGACCATTCTATAGCATTTTCCGGTTGAGCAAACCTGTCTGGGATGTAGGTCATTCTCTTAGGGTGATGGAAGGCTATATGATCATTCCACGCCCTTCGTGGAAACTCTTAACGATATTGACCCCTTTGGAGATGCTCCAATAACAAAAGTTGTAGTAGTAGATTGCAACCCTCAAAACATTTGAACCCCTTCTGGCAGTGGTCCAGGGCTCGGCATATGTCTGCTATGATCATGGGGATAATGGTATATGTTTTCCCTTCGATTCCCTCCATTAAGGTTTTGGCTACCATAGCCGGTCTGGTGTGAATCCTGTCTCCCTTGCTCGGAAATACTATCATACCCAGGAAGAAAACAACGAACACAAAGACCCTGCGGTGAATATGACCCAAGGAAGTAATAGAGAATTCATCGTGGAAGATACGATAGGATTTTCTATGGCCGTATCGTTCATAGAGATAGTCAAAAGGTATGTAGGACTCTGTCAGGCACTCGAAATCATCGTTATTTTTCAAACCCATCACTTTTAGGAATCCCCTAGCGGCACGGTTTTCTGGCACCAACAAACCTGGACTGTCCAAAGGTAATCCCACGAAACCCCCTATCTCCTCCAAGAGAGGGGTCATTTCTATGTTGCCAAAATGGAACACAAACCTTTCTCTATCCCAGAACATAGTGGCTGCTTCAATCAACATATTGTTCGGTTGGATATCCATTAAAGAGGGTAAGTTTCCGAGGACCCTTTTCACATGGTCTTTGTCACTTGGCAAAAAGTCTTCCCATCAATCCAGCAACAGTGGTGGTATTCTTTGGACCATGCCGAACCTGGGGACTTCATCCTCATTTTCTGCAAATTAGATAAGGTTAGACCCTTACCCCCGCTAGACTCGACTATTTGTACAATTGTGATTAGCATACAGGCATTTAGTTCTCCAAATAAATGCACAAAACGTGATTGCGTCCGTTGGGATTATGAAAAACCCGGTGGACTTTTGGATAAGGCTGTCTTAAAGGGTTATTGTGCGGACGAGACATTAACCCGGCTAGGTTTGACCATGATGCATGTACAATATAACAGAGTAAGGTTTCTTTGGGGTTTTAGACTGGTACCCTCAAGCGGACAACTTGAGGGGGAAAGTCACGGAATCGTCGACGGCACCGCTGATCGACTAGTTTTACCGCAAATAAGCCTTTCCGAATTTAGGGGTGATATAAAATGGAAGAGCGCAACCACTCATTAAGCGTTGCTATAGGATTTGTATAGGCACGAGTGCAATATGATGTTGAGCATGATTATGCAATAATAAATGAGCAATAAAAGCATGTTGTCATGTATTTGCACGTTATGAAAGCGGTAAATACAACAGTTATGATTGAAAAGCAGTTACAAAGGAAAATAAAAAGAAACATCTCAGTTTTGATTCTAAAAAGAACAAGTACTTGAAAGAGATAAACAATTAATTGCACACAAAGGGGGAAAGGGACAGGTCGCAAGTATTAACAAAGTAAAGACAAGTTCACAAAGCAGTTTGAAATGGTAAAAGCCTAGATATGTCACCAGCAGAGTCGCCATGCTGCCGCGCCCCCCTTTTTCCTCGCGAAATCAGGTTTCGACATTATTGGGACAACTCATTTCCTTTTGGGAAAGGGGTAAGCAATTGAAGAGTCGCCACCTAACGAATTAAGGTGCGTTAGGGCACCTACTAAGGGTCATTTACAAACACATATTGGATAAACAGAGATAGGGTAGGGGCTTGAAATTACTTCAAGGGGAAGGTGTTAGGAACTCATCGAAGTCCACAAATGTAGTTCCCGGCCAAACAAGCTTTGTGAATTTTAAAACAGGTAGCACATAAGCAATAAAAGCACATAGGTAAACAAATAAAGGTTTTTGAGAAGATTTGCAGTCTAAGCACACATATGTAAGGGATAAGGGGGTCCTAGATTGTTTATCCTATAGGATCACATCAGTACAATACCCGGTAATCACTCCTCAGAAGAGGGGCTACACGTGGCATTAGTGCACCGGTTATCATATCCATATCTACCCTTTTCCCACCCCTTAGTGGTTATTAAGCGAGTTTATTTAACAACCTCTATGCGTGCTGCTACTCGTCCCTTCTTAATGGTCCTAGAGGAGATTAGGACCTCTACCTATAGGAAGTTCTAGATAGACCCCTAAGGTTTAAAAGGAGAAAATACTAGGCGACAGGCAAGAACGAATAGGACTTTAGAAGATAAAACAGGAAAGAAGCAATTAAGAGGCTCAGGTTTACCTCCACAAATATTGGTTACCTAAGGCTTGCCTAGGCATCGGGGAATGCACAATAATTACCAGAATTATTAAAACAATTTAGAAGTTGTTTTACCTAAAGCATGTTGTTCTAAGTGTTGCAAAGACACATGGGTTATTACCAGTTTTACTAACACAGGATAATCATATGTGAGACTATCTTATGTCCCTTTTCATGCATCAGTAGTTTAGTTAGGTCTGACTTAGTGAGATCCTAAAACATGGTATCTAGTACGAACATTATAAGATGCAGAATGATTTATATGCAAAATTCCTAAAAAAAACATGATTTCTAGATGCACAGAAAGTTACGACATGATTTCAGAATATGCAGTAGCAACAATTTTCATGTTGATGTTGTTATTTAGCCTAGAAGCAGGATTTCTAGGTGATGAAAATAATGTCAAATGAGATGCTAAAACAGTAAACCTAAGAACATGATATCTAATGCAAGACATACTTAGAATGTATTGGTCCTAAACATGGATTCTAATGCGCACATAGAAATGTAAGCCTAAGGCATGGTTTCTACCCCACTGATATCGACAACAAACATGGCTACCCTCCCATTTTCACTATCAATCCCCAATATTCGTTTACAACAATTATTACAAACCAATGTGAATGAATTACATAAGTAGATAAAGAAAAATAAGAAGTTACATTATAGGGAGCCTGAAAACAGGCCCAGATTCTAAGAACCTCAAATGCCCAAATGTTTCATAGCCTTTCTCTTATCGGGGTGTGTCAGAGTTCCCTAAGGACCTCAAGGGATCCCGGGCCGTGCTCACACCCAGATTTCAAAACCATAATTGAGTAAGTGCAGTGTGGAAGAACCAACTCTAATGCATCAGAGATCAGAGGAATCTCATAGGGATCCCTAAGCAGTCACACATTAGAGAGGCAAAACTTAAGGACCTAAGAGTAGAGTGAGAGTGCTTGATATAGTTTTGAAAAGGTTTTAGTAAGAAAACAGTGTTAAAAGAGACTTGCTTGAAACAATTTTGTGAAATAAAATAGAGAGTCATTCAGTAAAACAACTTTTGAAAAGAGAGAGTTATATAATTAAACAACAAAAGATCAAAGATAGAGCCAAGACCAAACTCCACAATACTTAAAGAACACAGAACCAAAATAGGAAGAACAAACCTACACACATGGGTGATGAGGATTGGGGACACATAGAGCACATGTAGTGCACACATAGTTATAGGAGCATGAAAATTCTTATAGGGGTTTAGGGAATCAGCATATCATGAATCTCAGAACCAACACAGGATCAGACAACTTAGGATAGCTAACTGCTTTGCACAAAAAGGCTCATGATAGAAATCAGGGAAAACATAAGTAAGGCAGAGTCACATTGAGGTATACTACAAAGGGGGTTCATGAGCAGGCTGATCCTAAGGGGTTGGACATATTCAGAAGCATGCTGATAAAGCAGTAAATAGACATATTAGTTGCGGGTTGAACAACAAAACCACATATAGAAACATATTAGAAACATGATAAACTGAAGCATTAAAAGAAGCATATTGGTTTGGGACTTGAATTGAAATCAGAACATACCAGTAAAGAAGACAGTAAAGACAAAAGTGAAGGGACCGGAGAGCACAATAGTTAGCCTTGGCTTGCAGCCGGCTAACTCAGAATAATAGTAAGTAACACAGAAAGAGAGCAGAAAGCTTTGAGTGTAAGATATAGAGTTTGAACTAGTGTGTTCGTGTGTCTTGAGTTAATGAAAGAGCAATGTATATATAGTAGTTTGAAACCAGGTAGAATAAGGTAAAAATCATAATTAGGCAGTAAATTGTGGAACTCAGAACCAATTAGAGTAAAATCAGTGCAAGTACTCCCTTGATTAAGGGAGTTAACTTCAAACGGTAAGAACAGGTAACAAATAAGGAAAGAAATCAATGTGTAACTGGGGCATAACAGATAAGGAAACAATTCAAACAGTGCAAGTACAGAACATGTAATCAAGACTAGGTACATAAGGTTCTAATTAAGGAAATATCATAAGAGTCAATTAACAGTATAGTCAACCATAAAATAAGGCGAGAAAATAACTTAGAGTTCGGAAATCAGTAAAAGATATCATCACAGAAAATCAGTAAAAATTGTTAATCACAGAAAATTAGGGATTCAAATAGGAACAGTACTGATTAAGGGGAGAATTAACACAAAATTTCTATGAACCAACGGAATAAACACATAATAGGCAAGAAAAAGTAATATCAGAAACATAGTAAAGTAAGAATCACATAGAATCAGGGATTCAACTAGAGAAGATAGAACTTATTAGAGGAATTAACAAAATAAACATAATATAAGCGGAAGAAGCAATAATCAGAAACCCTACTAAACATAATAGGTAAACTCACAGAAACTCGGAGTGTTCATGAGAAACAAGCACACGTACGAATCAATTCATCAGAGATAGACTCCGAACCCACGATTAAGACCAGGGGACTTTAGGGTTAACATAATAAATCAGATAAAAGGGGAAAAACATGAATAAACGTTTAAACATAGTAAAAATTATAGAATAATACGGAAAATCAGAAGGAAAAAGTCATTTTGAAAATGGGTTAAGAAACCCTAACTTTGAAAATGAAGAGGCATTTTGAAAAATCGGAGAGATCTTTAAGGAAAACAGTAAAATAACTCATAATATACTCAAATCTATTGCAAATCTGAAGAGTCAAGAGATGAGTTAGGGTTTCAGAGAGAGATAACCCAGAGGTAGAGAGAATCAGGCTTAGAAACCATATGTTTTTCCCGGAGATAGAAAGGTCTTACTCGGACGGCCAAGGGTGGCCTGAGAACGGCATGAAAAGGCCATGGGTGTGAGTTGAACCGCCTCTGGTTCTCTTGAGGACCTTAGGGTAGCAATAATTCGGCGTGTGAAGGAGCCATGGAGGCTAGGGATGGTGGTGGAACCACCATTGTTACCGGCGAGCCAACGGTCGGCGAGTATGAGCAAGATTTAGCAGAGAGAGCTTGAGAGAGATTAGAGGATGAAACAGCGGAGAGGAAGAGAGAATGAGGGAAAGGGGGGGGGTAGTTCTTTAGGGTTAATTAAGGTAAGAATGAATCTGGTCCGTTGATAAGAAATGATCAACGGTCCAGATTAAATGGGAATTGGGTCGGGTAGGATAGTGGATTGGGATTGGGTATTTGGGCTAATTTAATTGGGTCTGGGGCTGGTTTAATTCAGGCTAGAATCGAAATAGAATAGGCTATTTGACAAATACCCAATCCAAATGAATTGAAATAATTTAAAATAACTAATAATCATAAAAAATGAATCTCATGTATAAAATAGTTTTAAAAAGATTATTTAGTATTAAAAATAAAAATGATTAATCACTGGTGGGAAAATGGTACAAAATTATATGATTGGGCTATAATTGCAAGGTTATTGCAATTATAGCCAAAAGGTGCCAGTTTGGCTAATTATGGGATAATTTGGACTTAATAAGACCATAAAATAAATAATAAATCAAGAATGTATGGAAATCGTTTGTGATACAATTTTATAATTATTTATTGAAAAAAAAATGTTAGATAAATTAGACAAAATATAGGAAAATTATGGAAAAATACCAATCGTTGTTAATGCATGATTTTGAAGGTACATATGCAATTTTAAAAATATTTAAAAAAAAAATTGGGTATCAACAGTGATAAGTGTGGACAGGGAAAATAAATGATAGTGATAAGGGTGGACAGGAAAAATAAATGATGGTGATAAGGGTGGACAGGTGGGAGCGGGTTACGCGCCGTAACAAGGAGCGATAAGGATGAATATTTATGTTTTATTGATGTTCAAAAATAAGGATTTGGAAAACTACGGTTTTATTTAAAAGGTTTTCATACTCTGATTTTTATTGTGATTTAAAGTGAAACTTGGAAATTTTGAGGAGTTGGTTACAGTTGATATCTGAAAAGAGTTATCCGAATTATTTTTATTTAATGTTGCAAGTTACTGGTTATCAAGGTTATTGTTATTATTTCTTTCTTGCTTTATTATATATATACTGTTCACATGTTATATTGTTAACGCCCCGCCGTAGCCTCGTCACTACTTCGTCGAGGTTAGGCTCGGCACTTACTCAGTACATCGGGTCGGTTATACTGATGCTACACTCTGCACTCTTTTGTGCAGATCCAGGTACCGACCAGAGTTAGGAGATCGTAGTAGCTGCACAATTTTCATTCGGAGACACGAGGTAGATCTGTTGGCGTCCATAGATTCCTGGAGTCTTCTCTTTACTTTATAGATGATGTTTTATTTCATTCGACACATACATATATACTTCTTTCAGCCATTATTTGTAGTATCCTTAGTAGTTCGTGAATTGTGACACCAGACTCTGGGGTAGTTTTATAGTTATATATTTAGTTCGTGGTTCGGCTTAATTATTGATCTTTATTAGTATTCATGAAGTTATTTAGTGGAAGTATTAGATTCATATTTATTTTGAATTGTTCTATTATGTTTAAGTAACTTTAAAAGGAAATGGTTAGTAAATTTCTAATATCGGCTTGCCTAGCAAGTATTGTGTTAGGCGCCATCACGATCCCGTGGTTTGGGAATTTTGGTCGTGACAAGTTGGTATGAGAGCACTAGGTTGCACAGGTCTCACAATTTACGAACAAGCTTGATAGAGTCTGAGGGGTCGGTACGGAGACGTCTGTACTTATCTCTCAGAGGCTATGAAGTTAGGAACAAACTCAGATTTTATTTCTACTCTGTCGTGCGATTCTTGGTATCTCAAATACTAATTGAACTCTTCCACTCTCTTGCAGATGGCGAGAACACGTGTTTCTTCTTCCGCTAACCAACAATCCGGTCTTCCAATAGCAGCGGCTCCTATTTGAGGCATAGGCCGAGGCCACGTCAGAGGTTGAGGCAGGGGCAGGACTCAGCCCGTTGCTCATATTGCATCCCCAGCTGCGGAGCCCCAGATCGAGATTGATGGGGGGGGGGCTCCAGATCAGACCGTTCCAGCTGGACCAGCTCAGGTTCCAGAGGGGTTTATTGCTACCCCGATACTTCAGGATGCTTTGGTCCGATTAGTGGGACTTATGGAGAGTGTAGCCCAGACTGGCGCACTCGCTGTTGCAACAGCCGCATCTCAGGCTGGAGGAGGGGTCCAAAATCCTGTTACCCACACTCCTGGTCAGACTACTCCTCAGATCCAGACCCCAGCAGAGGTAAGTTTAGACAGTTGTTTCAGCCCCGATTGCTGAGGGGGCAGCTATGACTTCCGATGCCTTGTAGAGATTGGACAGGTTTATCAAGATTTTCCCTGTTCACTTCAGTGGTACTACTTCAGAGGTTCCTCAGGAATATCTGGACAACTGTCATAAGGTTCTTCGTAATATGGTTATTTTGGAGACCAATGGGGTCGACTTCGCTGCGTTTCAGATGACTGGTTCCACCAAGAAATGGTGGAGAGATTATTTGTTGACTAGAACGGCTGGGTTACCTGCTCTGACTTGGGATCAGTTTCCTCTTTTTGGAGAAATTTTTGCCTATCACTACCAGAGAAGAAAATCGTCGTCAGTTTGAGCGTCTTCAGCAAGACGGCATGACAATTACCTAGTATGAGAATCGCTTTGTGGATTTGGCTCGGCATGCTATTTTTTTATTGCCCACAGAGAGAGAGAGGGTTAGGAGATTTATTGAGGGCCTTGCCCAGCCCATCGGGTTGTAGATGGATAAGGAGACAGGGACTGAGATTTCATTTCAAGATGCGGCCAATGTGTCCAGGAGAGTTAAGACGGTTCTCGGGGTGGGAGGTCAGGGGTCAGACAAGAGACCTCGCCATTCCGGTAGATTCAGCGGTGCCTCATCTGGAGGCGGAGATACTCAGGGTGGAAGCCATTATTCCAGGCCATTTAATTCAGCACTTCAGACGTCCCATGGTTCCTCAGGTGGTCGTTGATCTTACATGCCTTATTCTGATCAGTCAGCCCCTATCAGAGCACCTCCTCTTCAGAGTTATTATCGTGGTTAGCCGGTTCGTCAGGGTCAGCCTCAGTATCAGGATGATTGTTACGAGTGTGGTGAGTATGGACACATTCAGAGATCTTGTCCAAAATTTTTGGGTAATCAGCCTCAGTACCAGAATTCTCGTGCTATAGTTCCGGCACCAGCTACAACACCACCTGCCTAGCCAGCCAGGGATAGGGTTCAGGTAGTCAGAGGTAGAGATCATAATTTTAGAGGTGGAGGTAAGCATGCTAGAGGTGGAAGCCAACCCGCTAAAGGTGGCGGCCAGCCCGTCAGAGGTAGAGGACCACTTGTTAGGGGTCCTCCCGGTGACGCAATTCAGTGTGGTGGGGCCCAGCCCCGATTATATGCATTTCCAGCCAGACCCGAGGCGAAGTCCTCCGATGCAATTATCACAGGTACCATTTCAGTTTGTAACAAAGATGCTTCAGTTTTGTTTGATCCGGGGTCTACTTATTCTTATGTATCATCTTATTTTGCCTCGTATGTGGTTGTGCCCCGCGATTCTTTGAGTGTCCCTGTTTATGTGTCTATGCCGGTGGGGGATGCTATTATTGTCAGTCGTATATATCGTTCGTGCATAGTCATTATTGAGGGTCTTGAAACTAGTGTAGACCTTTTGCTTCTTGACATGGTCGATTTTGATGTCATAATTGGCATGGATTGGTTGTCACCTTATTATGCCATCTTGGACTGTCATGCTAAGATAGTTACTTTAGTTTTGCCGGGATTGCCTCAGTTAGAATGGAAAGGGACCCCTGGCCATTCTCCCAGCAGAGTGATTTCTTATGCCAAGGCTCGTCGCATGGTTGAGAAAAGATGTTTGGCTTATTTGGCTCATATACGTGATTCTGATGCCGAGATTTCTTCAATAGAGTTAGTGCCTATTGTTCGGGAGTTTCCCGAAGTGTTTCCTGCAGACCTACGGGGGATGCCACCCGACAGGGATATCAATTTTTGTATTGATGTTGCTCTGGGCACTTGGCCCATTTCTATTCCTCCATACCGGATGGCCCCACCAGAATTGAAAGAATTGAAAGAACAGTTGCAAGACATGCTTGATAAAGGTTTCGTCAGGCCTAGTGTCTCGCCCTGGGGTGCACCGGTATTGTTTGTAAAGAAGAAGGATGGATCGATGAGAATGTGTATAGATTACCAGTAGTTGAATAAAGTTACTATCAAAAGTAAGCATCTGTTGCTGAGAATTATGATTTATTTGATCAGCTTCAGGGTGCAAGTGTGTTTTCAAAAACTGATCTGAGACTGGGATACCATCATTTGAAGATTAGGGCGTCTGATGTTCCTAAACAACCTTTCGGACAAGGTATGTGCACTATGAATTTTTGGTGATGTCTTTTGGCTTGACTAATGCCCCAACAGCCTTTATGGATTTGATTAATCGAGTTTTCAAGCCTTATATGGATTCCTTCGTAATAATGTTCATTGATGATACTCTTATATACTCTCGCAATCGGTAGGAGCATGAACAACACCTCCGTATAGCACCCCAGACCTTGAGGGAAAATTAGTTGTATGAAAAATTTTCAAAATGTGAATTCTGGTTAGATTCAATAGCTTTCTTGGGTCACGTCGTATCAGCAGAGGGTATTCAGGTAGATTCTAAGAAGATGGAGGCAGTCAAGAACCGGCCTAGACCCACTTCAGCCATAGAAATCAGGAGTTTCTTGGGTTTGGCGAGATACTACCGTCGTTTTGTAGAGGAATTCTCGTCTATAGCAACCCTGATGACGAGATTGACTCGGAAGGGTGCCCCATGTAAATGGTCGGATGAGTGTGAGGTGAGCTTCAATAAGCTTAAGACAACCTTGACTTCAGCATCGGTATTGGTGTTACCATTAGGTTCAGGATCTTTCACGGTATATTGTGATGTTTCCCTTGTTGGGTTTGGAGCGGTATTGATGCAAGAGGGCAGGGTGATAACATATGCGTCTCGGCAGTTAAAGATTCATGAGAAGAATTATCTTGTCCATGACTTAGAGTTGGAATCCATTATTCATGCATTGAAAGTATGGAGGCACTATATTTATGGCATGCCATGTGAGGTTTACACGGATCATCGTAGCCTCCAGTACTTGTTCAAGCAAAATGATCTTAATTTGAGACAGATGGGATGTTTAGAATTATTGAAAGATTATGATGTCACTATATTGTATCATCCGGGAAAGGCCAATGTGGTGGCCGATGCATTGAGTAGGAAAGCAGTAAGTATGGGCAGCCTTGCATTTATTCCAGTCGGTGAGAGACAGTTAGCTTCAGATATTCAGACGTTGGCTAATCAGTTCGTGAGGTTGGATATTTTGCCCAGCCATGTTCTAGCTTGTACATTTTCTCAGTCTTCCTTATTCGAGCGTATCAGAGATCGACAGGATGATGACCCGCACTTGATGGTCCTTAGGGATACAGTTCGGCACGGTGGTGCCAAGAAGGTTATGGTTGGAGATGATGGTGTTCTGAGGATGCAGGGTCGTATATGTGTGCCTAATGTTGATGGCCTTCGTGAGTTGGTTATTGAAGAAGCTCACAGTTCTAAGTATTCTATTCCGGGTGCTGCCAAGATGTACTAGGACCTGCGACAACACTACTGGTGGCGAAGGATGAAAACAAATATTTTTTTCTTATGTGGCTCGTTGTTTGAATTGCCAACATGTAAAATATGAGCATCAAAGACCCGGTGGTTTACTTCATCATATAGAGATTCCTGAGTGGAAGTGGGAGCGTATCACTATGGACTTAGTTGTTGGACTCCCACAGACTCAGAGGAAGTTCAACGCCGTTTGGGTTATTGTGGATAGGTTGACTAAATTAGCACATTACATTCCAGTGGCAAGTACTTACACTTCGGAGCGGTTGGCAGAGATATATTTTGAGAGATTGTTCGCCTTCACGGTGTGCCCGTGTCTATCATTTCTGATCGAGGTACGCAGTTTACCTCACACTTTTGGAGGGCAGTTCAACAATTTGGGTACCCGAGTGGAGTTGAGCACAACATTTCATCCTCAGATGGACGGACAATCCGAGCATACTATTCAGATTCTAGAGGATATGCTTCATGCTTGTGTTATTGACTTTGGAGGTTCTTGGGATCAATTCCGGAGTTTGTCTACAATAATAGTTATCATTCGAGCATTAAGATGGCTCCCTATGAGGCATTATATGCTAGATGGTGTAGATCGTCAGTTGTGTGGTTTGAGCCGGGAGAGGCTCGGTTATTGGGTACAGACTTAGTTCAAGAGGCCCTAGATAAGGTCAAGATTATACAGGATCAGCTTCGTGCAGCTCAGTCTAGGTAAAAGAGTTACATCGATCGTAAAGTTCGGAATGTGGCATTCATGGTTGGAGAGACAATATTACTTCGGGTATCACCCATGAAGGGTGTTATGAGATTTGGAAAGAAGGGTAAGTTGAACCTTGGGTATATCGGGCCATTTGAGATTTTTGATAGAGTGGGGGAGGTAGCTTATAGACTTGCATTGCCTCCAGGGTTATCCTCAGTTCATCCGGTATTTCATGTATCTATGCTCCGGAAATATCACGGTGACCCGTCTCACGTGTTAGATTTCAGCTCTGTCCAATTGGACAAAGATTTGACTTATGAGGAGGAGCCGGTAGCCATTCTAGACCGGCAGGTTCGTCAGTTGAGATCAAAGACTTATCCTTCAGTTCGAGTGTAGTGGAGAGGTCAGCCTGTTGAGGCAGCTACTTGGGAGTCTAAGTCGGACATGCAGAGTAGATATCCGCACTTGTTTGCCAGTTTAGATAATTTTCTATGTTCGTTCAAGGACGAACGTTTGTTCTAGAGGTGGAGATTGTGATGACCCAAAAGGGTCATCTTATAAATTAAGACTCCGTTCTTGGCTCAATTAGCCTTAAAAAGATTAATTTTATTTACCTCGATTTGTGTGCATAGTCCGGGCATGAAACAGAAAGCTTTTAATGTGAAAATATGAGAAATAGTAATTTTTGGAATTTAAATTTAGTTTTAGTTGACCTTGTTCAACATTTGGAGTAAACGGACCCGGATCTGTGTTTCGATGATCCCGGGAGGTCCGTAGTAAAATATGGGACTTGAGCGTATGGCCGGAACTGAATTCCGAGGTCCCTAGCCTTAAAAATCAATTTTTGAAAGAAATTATTTTGCTGGATTTTTAATGAAATGAATAAATATTTAAAATCATTGGTATCGGGCTGTATTTTTGGTTCCGTAGCCTGGTACAGGTTTGTTATGATGTTTAAGCCTTATATGTGAAATTTGGTGAGAATTAGAATTTATTTGACGTGATTCGGACGTCCGGTTGAGAAATAGTGAAATTGAAGTGTTCTTGAGAAAAATCATGAGTTTTGAGGTTAAATTCGTAGTTTTAGATGCTATTTTCGTGATTTGATCGCACGAGCAAGTCCGTATGATATTTTTAGACTTGCGTGCATATTTAGTTTAGAGACCCGAGGGCTCGGGTGAGTTTCGGGTAGGCTTCCGGATGTTTTGAACTTGTAAAAATCTGGTGTCATAGCTGTGCTGGTGTGCCCGCACTTGCGAGCCTTGAGCCGCAGCGAGTGGAAGTCCGCAGGTGCGACCAAGCCTGGGCTCCCCTACGTCCGCAGGTGCGGACCCTTATGCGCAGGTGTGCGACCGCAGAAGCAGTAATGTAACTACAGGTGCGGCCCCAAGCTTCCCAGCTCCTTTCTGCAGAAGCGAAAGATTTCCCGCACGTTCGCAAATACAGGTGCGACCCAAGCACCGCATGTGCGAGGGTCGGGCAGTGAGTTCATATTAATTAGAACCCCAACCTTTTTCTTCTTATTTTTCACAATGGTAGAAGACCTAGGGCGATTTTCTCAAGGCTTTTTCATCCAAAATCATCGGAAAGTGTTCATTAACTCTTCTCTTTCAATTATCCGATGTTTTTCATCACTTTTCAATCCAAAATCAAGAATTTTCATGGTAAAAATTGAGGGTTTGGGTAGAGTTAGGGAATTTTGTAAAAATTGAATTTTAACCTCGAATTGGGGTCGGATTTCGAAACTAATTGCATATTCAGGCTCGGGGGTGAATGGGTAAACGTAATTTGATCCGAATCTCGAGTTTGGACCAAGCAGGCCCGGGGTCGGGTTTTAACTTCTTCTGTTTTTAGAAAACCTAGAAAAATCATAAATTTTCAGTAAAGTTACTTCCTTTAGCCTTAATTAATGATATTGAGCTAATTATGATTAGATTCGAGCGGGTTAGAGCAAAATTCGAAAGGAAAAGTGGTAATTGAGCAGTGAGTGGCCTGCGGATTTGAGGTAAGTGTTTGGTTTAACCTTGACTTGAGGGAATATGAATCCCCAACTTAAATGCTATGTGAATTTGCATATGTGTGATGTATAGGTGACGTGACGAGTATCTACGCACCACCAAATTGTCTGTTAAACATGATCCCTTCCCCGTTTTCCAACTATTTGCTTCCGGGCTTAATTGTTTCATGATCATTGATGGTTATATGTCTATTTGGATTCGTTAACTTATTGTTAAATATTGTTTCAAGTATTTTGGAAGTGTTGGTTATTCTCTTGGTTTTGTTATGTTACATAAGGATTGAGCTGGATGTCAGTGTTACGATATGTATATAAATTCCGGTTGGCTTCATTATGAAATGATAATTGATGAAGTTTATGAGTTTTACAGCTTCTGCTTACAATTATTGATATAAAAATGTTGTGAAAGGCTTGGCCTGAATTGTGAAAGTTTTTATGAATAAACTGATATGATATGTCTGGTGGGAGCAGGTTGCACAACGCAACAAGGAATGATAAGGGTGGACAGGTGGGATCGGGTTGCACGCCGCAACAGGAGAAATAAGGGTGATATATATAGAGAGGAGCAATAAGGGTGGATAAGTGGGAGCGGGTTGCGCGCCGCAACAAGGACCGATAAGGGTGAATATTTATGTTTTACTGATTTTCAAAAATAAGAATTTGGAAAACTCCGATTTTATTTAAAAGGTTTTCATACTCTGATTTTTATTGTGATTTAAAGTGAAACTTGGAAATTTCGAGGAGTTGGTTACAGTTGATATCTGAAAAGAGTTATCCGAGTTGTTTTTATTTACTATTGCAAGTTACTGGTTATCAAGATTATTGTTATTATTTCTTTCTTGCTTTATTATATATATACTGTTCACAGGTTATACTGTTAACGCCCCGCCATAGCCTCGTCACTACTTCGTCGAGGTTAGGCTCGGCACTTACTCAGTACATGTGGTCGGTCGTACTGATGCTACACTCTACACTCTTTTGTGCAGATCCAGGTACCGGCCAGAGTTAGGAGATCGTAGTATCTGCACAATTTTCGTTCGGAGACACGAGGTAGATCTGTTGGTGTCTGCAAATTCCTGGAGTCTTCTCTTTACTTTATAGACGCTGTTTTATTTCGTTCGAAACAGACATATATACTTCTTTCGGCCATTATTTGTAGTATTCTTAGTAGTTCGTGAATTGTGACACCAGAACCTGGGGTAGTTTTATAGTTATATATTTAGTTCGTGGTTCGACTTAATTATTGATCTTTATTAGTATTCATGAAGTTATTTAGTGGAAGTATTAGATTCGTATTTATTTTGTATTGTTCTATTATGTTTAAGTAACTTTAAAAGGAAATAGTTAGTAAATTTATAACATCGGCTTGCCTAGCAAGTATTATGTTAGACGCCATCACGATCCCTTGGTTTCGGAATTTGGGTCGTGACATTCGTACTTTTTATATATATATATATATATATATATATATATATATATATATGACTTTGATATATATATATATGACTTTGATCTAGTGGTGAGAGCTCAATGCATGATGTGTGAGTTAGGCGCACGTCATGGTATTGAACTCTAGTAATAGGGTGAGCCCATTATTCATGAGTTTTGAACTTAGCGACACCTGCATCTGGGATTTCTTAGTTAAAACAAAAGAAACACAAAAGAACTTACTATTTATGTGTGGATCAATCAAATGTGACAAAACAAATAACTAATTTAATAAATATGAGTTAAAATTTAAAAGTAAAATCGCGAGAAACATGAAAAAAAGACTATACATAGAGGAAGAAAAAAAATTTAACAAGAAGACAAATATATTATATATTATTTAATTTAATAAGAGAAAAAAGTTATCTAATTAAACTCACTCAATCTTGCCTCTGCCAATCTAAAAAAATTATTAAAATTTGAATTTTTTTATTAATAATTATATAGATATAAATTATAAATATTATATAATAATATAGTGTCTTTACGGCCTTAAATATTTGGGGGCTAGGGCAAGAACTTCACCTGCTAAACCCTAGAGCGGCCCTTGCAATGGATTTGAAGATTGCCTCATCAGCGAAGAAAGAGGTGAATCTCTCAGCCGCGTAAAGTTGCAATCTTTTTTATTACACAGTAAATGCTCACAAAATTAACCTGTTTAAATTAGTTCTTATGTAGCCACTTTTGCAGGAGTTAACTACAATTAGCTGGTTAAACGATTTATTAATATATGCTGTTCATATTTCTGAGCTGGTTTTACAATTTTTTTTTGTAGAACTAGACAGTAATTAGGCTTTCCAATAGTGCAAATTCAAAATTTATGTATAATAGATAATTACTAACAATTTCCTTCCGAAGGAACGATGATATGTAATTTCTCATCTTTAACTGTTAAAAGGTTCTAGTCGAAATTGTCAAGTTAGCTCAAAAGCGACAGATGAAAGGAAGTAGCGGAGGGTGGAAAGATTTTTTGAGATCATATGACAAGAAGTTAGGGGTTAGCTTGAGTGACCCGTCCAAGAGGTCCGTTGATGATCTGCTTGCGTTTTTGAAGACGTTTAGCCAAGAGGATGACATAAAGGTAGTTAATATCGACTACCTCTTGTTTTCATTTGAATAATTAGCGTAAAATAATGCTGCTACTACTAATGCCATAATGTCCCTTTTGTGCAGCTTTTTAAAAAGGTGTTTCAATGTTATTCCAATCGAGATGCTGTAGAGAAGCTTCAGAAAAAGTCCCCGGATAGTGAATCCGCGGAACAGGTGAAGAGTATATTTTGGCTTTTTGGTATTATTACGAATCATAACTGCGACATTAGGGTGGTTTTGTTGTAAGATAGTTGGGAAAAATCTACATAAATGGGTTGAGAGTAGCTAATATATTTCCAGTCGCTGCTAATAGGTCTTATAACTTGTTCTGTTAGATTTAACTGCGGCTATAACTTGTTCTGTTTGAATTTTACTGCAGCCTAACTTGTTAATATATATGGTTGATATTTGAGAGTGACAACCTGGAGATCCCTGGTTTGAATACCAGCTACAACACATGCTATGATGAGTGATTTTCTCTAACCTTGGTGGGCGGAATTACATTGACAACATGTGCTTGTGGGTAGGACATGCTGCTCGGTGGATTATAGTCAAGTTGCTCGCAAGCGAGCAGGGCATGGTGATAGAAAAAAATGAAAAATAAAAATAAAAATTGGAATTAGTATTTAGAATTATTGATATGTCACGACCCGATTTCGGAGTCGTGATGGCGCCTGTCGTGGAACCAGGCAAGCCGCCCTTTCTAACTAAGCTAAATTCAATTTCCAGTAAAAACACGATTTTTAAACGAATTTATTGATAATACTAAGAGTCTGAAGTTTAAAAACAATATTTGAAAAACAAAATTTAAAACCTCCAACCCCGGATACGGTGTCACTCAGTCATGAGCTATTATAACATAAAACAAAGAAAAGGAGAAATGAACAACATTGTCTCAAAATAAAGAACAACAGGTAGAATAAGAAAGAGAAGGCGAGGTCGCGATCGCCAGCTGCTACCTCGACAACTCCAATGAAAACTCTGACAGTTGCTCAATATCCACTACCGGGTCCCGGTGTACTTGGGTCTGCACACAAGGTGCAGGGGGTAACGTGAGTACACCAACTCAGAAGTAACAAACCCAAACTATGGGCTGAGAGGTAGTGACGGACTACACCTCAATAATTAAACCTTCAACGTACAAAATTTAGGCATGTTTTTATCATAAAATAACAACAGAATATACTAGATATACCTTCATATGTTCTACATGCCAACATGTCACAGTGTGAAAATGCACATAGTGCTCACAATTCTCCCACAGAAGTCCACTCAGTACTATATATGGCTCTCAGGCCCAGGGAAGTTCCATCCCGGAATATGCATAAACACCGGTGACCGTAGTCACTCCGTACCGAGGAAAAAGGTCAGTCCAGCCCCCACGTAGAAGGTCCATCTCCGGAATACAACACTCGGACAATATCCATATCCAGGGAAGATGCATCCCTCACATAACATCAGCTTCGAACAAGATCCATGCCCAGGGAAGATCCATCCCTCATCATCAATGCGCTCACTGGGAGTGTAAAGACTCCGGAGGGGCCCTAGTGGCCCAAGCGCCATATCAAGCCAACGAAGGCATGATTTAATATCGCTGCGGTGTGCAGTCCGATCTCATAACTGTCTCAATAACAGGCTCTCGGCCTCACTCAGTCATTACGCTTCAGTTTCACTCACATGGATCGCAGATGCCTCCATCAGCCCGACACAATAATAAGTATGCATATAATTAACAATACTGAGATTGAGATATGAAGTGGTATGCTATAACAGGACTGAGTATATGGAATCAAATAATCACAAAATGAGACAGTAATATACGACCACTCGGGTCTCAGCATTTTCGGCGTGAAGCCTAGCATTTATACTTAACATGATTTCTAACAGGTTCACAATTACCACATTAACAGAAGCACAGATATCATCAGGGAATAATCACTAAGCGGTGCCATGGGATAAGCCAGGCCAAAAATACTCGGTGCACGCCCGTCACTTGGCATGTGCGTCACCTCAACAATAGTCATAAATCAGTTAGCTCGGGGTTTCGAACCCTCAGAACCAAGTTTGGAAACGTTACTTACCTCAAAACCGGCTAAAATACTATTCCGCGGTGCCTTTGCCTCTAAATTCGGCCTCTGGGTTCTCCAAATCTACCAAGTTCAGATTTTTATCATCAAACTATGCTTAAGGAATGAATTCCAATTGAAAAGTACCAAATTTAGCTCAAAACCCGAAATTAACCAAAACCCGACCCCTGGGACCGCGTTTCGGAACTCGACAAATTTTATACCAAAATGTTCTTCATCATCTCACGAGTCCGTACATATAAAGAACGCTAAAATTGGAGTTCATTTGACCCCTCAAATCGACCCCTAAAGGTCTCATAATCACAAGCCCTAACCCTACCTTTTTTTACTGATTTTCATGAATTAAACACTGAGATTATGTTCCTTAATCACCTATAATCGAGTTTTAAGGCCCAAAATACTTACTTTTATGAAGAACACTGATTTTCCCTCTTCAAAATCGCCTCAAAAGCTTCTTCCCGTTCAAAAATGGTGTTGAAATAGGTTATGGTCGCGGAAGGGTTTAATTATATACTGTCCAGGTCCGGACACTGTGCAATTGCGACTCCACCTGTGCGTTCGCGGTGAACAAAATTTACCAGCCCTTATTTAACCATATGCTATCGCGGCCTCCTCTATGCGATTGCATAGAACAAATTTTCCAACGGCCTTCTCCAACTCTTCCGGATAGCCTCTAGTATAATGGTCATAACTTTTTGTACAAACCTCTAAACTACAATTGGCTTAACTTTCTGAAAACTATACATCAAGAGCTACAACTTTCATTTTTGGATCATCTTCAAATTCCTTATAGATTGTGAATTATAAGCTTCCAAAGTGGGGATAGTGCAGCAGAAATTTTACTCTGTGCGATCGCTGGAAGCCTTGTGCAATCGCACAACACAACTAGATTTTTCCAAATTTTCTCTGTGCTAACGCATCAACCTGAAGCCAAAAACCAGCAACTAGAAATGGCCCGAAACCACCCGAAACTCACCCGAGACCCTCGAGACCTCAACCAAAACATACCAACACATCCCATAACATCACACAAACTTAGTCGAGCCTTCGAATCACCAAAAACAACGCAAAAACACTAAATCACATCGAATTCAAGTCTATGAACTTTGAAATTTCTAAATTCCACCAACGATGCCGAAACTATCCAAAACGCATTCAATTGACCTGAAATTTTGCACACATATCCAAAATGACATTACGAACCTGTTCCAACTTCCGGAATTCCATTCTGACCCCGATAGCCTATTTTTCACTGCCGATCGGAAATTGCCAAAAACTAACTTTCGCCAATTCAAGCCTAATTCTACGCCGGACATCACAAAAATATTCCGAACACACTCCGAAGTCCCAAATCACCTAACGAAGCTATCCGAGCCATAAAATCTGCATTCCGAGGTCGTTTACCAATAAGTCAACCCTCAATTGACTTTTCCCATTTAAGGCTATTTTTAAGACTAAATGGCTAAATTCTCACCACAACCATTCCGATTCCGAGCCTACCAACTCTTAACACATCAAGAACAGTATAACCAACCTGTGACAAGTCCATAAAAGTAATTTTTAATGCAAGTTCTACGTAATGACGACCGGGTCGTTACATGATAGCAAAATAGTTGCATGCTCTCCAATTTTGATAACACCCCCCCCCCCCCCCCACACACACACACACACTTTTTTTTCAAGAAGATGCTGGTTGGCATCTTCTTATGAAGGTTTATGATCACTATATGTCAACAACTTCTGTGCTTAATAAATTGATATTGTGGCAGTGCAGGGACTGGTTCGCTTAACTTTTGAGCACCCTCAATATCCGACAGATTACTCATTTCCATCACACGAGGAGGTTCGTTTACTGGCTTTGGTATTCTTTTCTTATTGTCTACTTAAGAAGTTCTATCTCTGCAAACTATGTCAAAAATGTTTACTTAGGAAGTTCTACCCTCTATTTAAGAAGTTCAAAGAATTTCTTAACTGATGTTTTTCCTGTAACAATTTATAAGGTCTGTTGGGTCACAAGCTTCAGCTTATTTGTTTTGAAATGAAGTTATTTTAAGAAAAAAATGCATGGTTTTACTTGCATATCATGATCTCCTGCAGTATATTTTCGGTGCATTTTAGTTTAGCTTGTTTACCGTAGTGGTTATAGTCAAATCCATGAATAAATTCTGTGGCACTGGAATCACTACATTTGTATAATTGGCTGTTCTGACGTAAAAGTATACTTGTCTTACTACAATGTACATCCATGGAAACAGGACTGGTTAGTCACGAGAAGGACTAAAAAGTCTAATTTCATAAAATCAAAAAAGGCAATGATAGCAATTGATTGCGAAATGGTTCTTTGCCAAGATGGAACCGAAGCTTTAGTCAGAATCTGTGCTGTGGATGATAAGTTGGAGGTATTTTTTGGGCCTTATACCTTTCTGTGGCATAAACATACTGTTTACATAACCAAATGCAAATGGAGCCACCTGCTTGGCCTCTTTATCTCTGATGTAGTTCCACTCTTTTTTTCATGTCACCATAAGTTAATTTGAAGTTCTGAAAATTGCAGGTTAGACTCAATGAATTTGTGAATCCAAACAAATCAATTGCAGATTACAGAACTGAGATTACTGGAATAACCGCTGGAGATTTAGATGGAGTTTCTTGTTCATTGGCTGATGTACAGGTATAAGTTGTTCAATTTAGGTTCCTTCTAAAAAAAGGTTGTTCTATTTAGGTTGTCCAGTAGCCATTAAAATTTCTCTGTCTGAGCTTTTGTGTGCTATGATCCAGATGTCCATGAAGAAGCTATTATCACATGGAACCATATTGATTGGCCACAGTTTACACAATGACCTTCGTGGTAAGCTACATCTTGCATCATAAGTGATGGTTTTTAATTAACATTCAAATCTTTGGTGCACATCTACTGGTAAATGGAAATGACATGACTCTTATGATCGCGTGTCTCTTTTTTTCATATTCCCAGGCTTTAATGTTATTTCTACTCCCTTTTCTCTTTTCTTTCCCTGTCCTTAGAGTATTATGTCGTGCTTTTTCTCAGTTATGACCTTCGCTTCTTTTTTGTTTTGTTTTGATAAGGCTCTGATATGTTGTTCTTAATAGCTTTGAAGATTGATCATGCAAGAGTGATTGACACATCTTATGTCTTCAAATATCGGGATCAGCCTTCAAATAGAAGACCTTCTTTAAGTAATTTGTGTAAGGTAAGACCTTCTTTAAGTAATTTGTGTAAGGTAAGCTGTGCTTTTTTAATTTTAGTATTTCTTTCCCATGCTACAATATGTCCACTCTGTTGTTGTTGTTGGCCATATCAACCCTTACTTCGGATTCCTATTTTATTTGGGAATTTATAACTGCAGACATTTTTTCAAATGCTTTTATCTGAGCACTCCAAATAACTCTATTCGTTTTGTGTTTAGTAAAATAGTTGTGCTGCTTTTTATTTAGCAGTCTTTTTGTGGTTTGTCTCCCTGTTCTTCTTTTTCCAACTGTGGTTCCTTTTATAAGCTGAAGATTAACAAGTATTTAACTATTTATCACATGCTCTGCTTGGTGAATGCTATTGTTTACTTACAATAGTTTCCAAATAGTCTGTGTTAGGTTTTGAACTTCGAAAGAAGGACTCTCCACATAATTGTCTAGATGATGCATGTACTGCTATGAAACTTGTTCTTGCCAAGATTGAACGTGGAGTTGATTGTATCATACCGTTAGTTCGTGAGGAGGTAATATCATAAAGCCTTTTATTTTAAATTTCATTTTCTTTCTTGTGTCCTGATTGTAAGATGGTCATCTACTCCTTTGAATTTAGGTGCAAGAGCCCAAGGTGGCAAAGCTACTTGTCCATAGAATACCAGTGGCTGTTCATAGCGAAGAGTTACACAAAGTTATTCCTGGAGACTTTACCGTAGAAGTTAAGGTTAGGAGAATCTCATGCTTTTTTCTCTCTCATGTCGTATAAATAATGAATGACATCTTTATGCAGTTTGCACTACTTTATGCTGATTAGTTTATAAAAGCATATGTCGACATTCAGTCGTTGAAGAATCACATTCTTGCTTATTTGCGTATTTTTAACGGTCTATGCTATAGTCATTCCTCATGTTACATGGATCCTTCAATTGCCTTAATGTACTCGTGTCAAACTGGTGTGACATTGGGTATAGGTGCTTTGCTAATTCTTCAAAAAACACTAATATTTGACAGAAGCTACACGTGCCAATGTCAAATGTTCACAATTACCCTCACCAGATACCTGCTTGTAAACAAATCCATGTTATATGGATCGTTATCAGCGTTATTAAAGGCAATCCAACAGATTATGTTTTTACTATTATAAACCAAAACCAAACCTGTTTTTATTTCAAATGCTACCAAAGAATCTGTAGTTGAAATTAGCTAGTTACATGTTTTTTTACAAATCTAGACTCTACATAAGCTGCAGCTGTCATCACAGATTCCACTTCCCTCCCACTTTCTAACTTCTCCTAGTACACAAATTTTAATTAAATTTATCCATTTAATTGTTTAAAAACTTTGAGTACTTGCTCCTGCACTTTCTCTCTCTCCTTTTTTTTTCTTTCTGAAATTTGTAATCCTTAGCTTTCAGAACCCCTTCTCCAGGGACTAACAGGGTAATTGCTCTTATCACCCAATATTGTAGTCTAGATATTTTCTGCTTTAAGAGAACCATTGCTCTCTTTGTAACAGCAATAGTAATCGAGATGCTTGCACACAAAAGATGTTTGAGTAACAATTTGCACGATTCTTCATCACTTGAGTTGGAACTTTACTTTATTGTATATAACTTGTCCATTTATGAATCTGCTAGCAGGCTAATAAAAAAGGGCAAGCAGACAAGTATTCTGCCTTCGTCAATTTCAAAAATCAGCAAGAGGCAAATGAGGCATTTGAAAAGCTTGAAGGCAACCAAGATAAGGTTGGTATTCTTTCAGGATTTCTTTGTACAAAAGGGCTTTCATCGTCCGACTGGAAGACCAAGTGTGTACATGAGAGAGGCATCTGCTTTTATTCAACCTGCATGTCATAACATTTGTTTATCTATCTTTGTTAGGATTCTGTGGGACGACCACAAAAGCTCGTTTCGTTTCATCTTGATTCCGGTATATCAGGGGTTTTGTGTGTTTGTAAGATGGCCGCCAATAACTTGGATATAGAGGTTAACCCATTGAAGAGGTCATCTGAAGATGAAGAGACCGTGAGAGAGCCAAAGAAACCGAGAATAGAAGACCAATGTACAGAGCTCAAGGAGGCTGGTGCAGGTTGTAATCAGTGTGAAACTCACGTGACGGAGATTGAGAGACTAAAGAAAGAATTAAGCCACAGAGACGAAGAAATCTCCAACTTGAACAAACTCATTGTTAACCTTGTGAGAAAACAAGGATTTTAACTCTCCAATATACTCAAGGGACTCTACTGAAAACAGATAAAGAGTATCATTTTTGACATCAGAGGCCTATCTTTACTTCATGAAGGTCAAAGAGCAGCTATTCTTTATGCTGCTTTCTTCTGGACCGCCGGAGAGAAAACGCAAGGAAAAAGAAGATTATCCCCTCGTTATTGGAGGCCATTTCTGGAGCTCTAAGGATGATGTTTAATATGATAAGAGCAATGCTGCCAAGAGTAGCTTCTTATGTGACTGCAGTCCTGCTTGATTGTCAAGAAGGGGTTATGTTTGAAGATTTTTCACTTATTTGATTTTTTCCTCCTGAATATCAATTGTAACAGTGTTTTCACCTTGATTTCTTCCATTTCTTTAAGCTTATGAATTTTTTCCCTCTTAATCATCTTTACAATTTTTGTTTTCTTTGTGGGCATCTCTTTACCTCATTTTCTTGGTCCTCTGCCGGGAATAGGCGTATAGAACTTTATGACCAAACTATGATCTTAGCTGTGTTCTGTTCAATTCCTTTCAATAGTTTCAGTTGGAAATGGTGGTTTTCTAACTGAATTTAATCATTTTCGCGATGTTTGGTGAAATTTATTTTTGTTAGATAATAACTAACCTTTTTTTTCTAATTGTCTTTTTTGGTCTATATATATAGGGGAGGGGAGGGGAGGGACGGACTATTAACCCACAAAAGTCCATTGTATACAACTTTTTAGATCAAATATAAAAGGGTGAATGACGTGATACAAGTATTTACATTGTATTTATCATTTGTTGCTATACTTTTAGCAAATTTACCATTCACATCTATTTTGTTTTTTTATAGCAAATTCATGAAATAAGATATTAGTTGTTTTGAACTGAAACAAGTAAGCAACAAGCTCTAGTAGCTTAGTTGGTTAGAGCGTCCTCTTACTTAGTAGAGGTCATGAGTTTGACTCTTAATAAGAGTATTTTATTTTTCTGTATTTGGCCCAAGCTCTTGTAGGTTAGTTGGTTAGAGCGCTCGCTTACTTAGTAGAGGTTGAGTTCGACTCTGAATAAGAACATTTTATTTTTCTGTATTTGACCTAAGTTGTATCATTTATATATACGGGTATATAGTCGATACAATTGTATCCTTTGTATACACCCTTGTATTTCGGCTTGGTTACCGTTGATACATGTTGTATTTGTTGTGCGAATGAAGACAATTGCGCGAACAAATACAATTGATACATATTGTATTCATTGCGCGAACAAATACAGTTGACACAGGCTGTATTCGTTGCACGAACAGTTGACGTAGGTTGTATTCGTTGCACGTTTGAATACAAGTGATACAAGTTAGTAACAATTGAAAAGTAGCTACGAATGGTAATTTGGCAAACCATAGTTGGTTAGAGCGCCCTCTTACTTAGCAGAGATCTTGAGTGCGATTTTCAATAAGAGCATTTTATTTTTCCAGTATTTCTATTTTAATTTGCCTAAGTTATATTCGTTGTGCGATACGAATACAGTTGATGTTCGGTCAAAAATGCATATATTGTCCCATTGATGCCTCATGTTCTTGTATTTTTAATCGTCTTTTGAGTGTTAGTTATATTATTTTGTGCTTAATATTATATTTTAAGTGTGTACGAATAAAGCGGTGTGAAAATCAAGAAATTTGGAGCAAAATTGAATAAATCACGGAAGAAAAAGAAAGAAAATTAAAAGAATATAAAACGGGGAACACCCTTTGGGTTTTGTCCCTCCAAGTGGAGACAACAAAAGAAAGTGTTAATTCAAAAAAGCGCAGCAAGGAATTTGAACGTGAAAACCATTCTGCCTCCGGCGCCACGGCCAGCGCTAGGCGATAGTCTGGACGCCGGGGGCAGGATTTTCCCTATTTCGTCTGGGACAAAGTTATTTCGGTCCAAGAACCCTCTTCCCCCTCCCTCCCAAACTCGTATAAAAAGAGTTCTAAACCTATTTGGGGGAGAGCTAACATACGTTGAAGGAGAATAGACGTGGGGCAACACACACCACGCATGGAGGAGGCTTCTACCTAGTTTTTTTCATCTTCTCTTCTTTTAATCTCATAGTTTATTAGTTCTAGAGTTGTTGGGTGCTACATAAACGTTGTAGTTTGAAACTTGAAATTTTCTTATTATTTTATCATATTAGTTTATTTATTCAATCTTGCGCTTAATTATTTCATTACTTGATCACCGATTTAATACTATCTACAAATCTAGGATTGAACTCGGGAGAGAGAATTCTAGATTCCATATAAGATTGAGTAGAGCAAGATGTTAACTCTGGGGCAGGGGGGAGGGGGGGGGGGCTCGGATTTGCGGTTAGGATATGAATATACATAATCACCTTGCTTGGTTACTATAAAAGAATTATTAATGCGTTCTTGTTAGTTCTAATTCCATAGGAATATAGGCATTAGTTTAGCTTGAATAGACGAGCAGTACTTCGGGATAAGACTACGAGTAATATTAACCTTGTCAACCAATAAACCAGATAAACTAATTAGACGAGGCGAGGCAGAAGGTGAGCTCAAGCAGGCTGTATACCTGGCGACTCTAGGCCTAGGGCGAGGTCCACCAGGCGTTATGCCTCACGAGGCCAGGTCTGGGCATGCACATTCCTAGTTTTGAAGACTTATTTCGTCTCTTGGTTTGACTAGGACTTGGCCTACATGTTTAGGTTTTTTCCTACATATATAAATAGACCTAAAAACACCCCTTTTGAGGACTTTTGCAACCGGAGGCAAGGATAGCTCGTGGAACAACTGTTGGGAGCTAGACTCATCAATTTCTACATCCCTTTATCCTTACCTTATACTTTAATTATGCAAAATACTTCGGATATTGTTACTATGATTATGAGTAGCTAAATTCCTAGTCTAAGGTTTTGATGGAACCTATTGAATAATGATTTTCTTGTTACGTTAATATAAATTTGCCGTAGTATTTTCTCTATTTGTTCAACTATATTATTCTTGTGGTTGATTCAAGGGCCCTCAATTAGCTGTGCCTATTTAGTATGTATTACTCGGGAGAGAGTGCATATTAAAGTAGTTGTTGAACAACATCACTCCTAACTATATGAGGGATCAATACGAAGGGTTTAAAGGTGGGATTAGAGATAACGAAACTTTGGTGCGATCTGAGTGAGGCGTACTTAATGCCAACTAGCATAATTTGGGAAAATATGTCTAGTAAATTGTGGTAATTACTCGGGAGAGAGTACAACAGTTAGAGTGTTGATGATCGATAGAGAAGACTTAGGCAAATTTATAGAAAACGTAGCGGAAAAGATTCCGACAATAGGGAAAATCACAACCTTAGATCATTCTAATTCTTGTTTACAACCCGCTCGTAGGTAGTTATTAATTATTGCATTTTCATTACGTAATATTTAGTTAATAAACATCCAAATTGTTACTTACAATATTTCTGAAGATTGATTGCGTGAATTTGTGCGAGTCTAGTAGTTGTGTTTGATAGGTTAATTTTCTGTGGGACTCGACTCCGGACTTATTAGCCAGAATATATTTGCAACGACCGCTAAATACTTTTTATAAGGCATAGTTGGTCGTGATCAAATTTTGGTGTCGTTGCCAGGGAATTACCAGTGTTAATAATTGCAACTAAAAGAAGTGCAAGAATTCTTAGTATAGTCAACTTTCTTCATTTTAAACCGAATACATTGAAATTTAACATTTGTAGTCTTGGGTATTAGGTGCATGCCTAGGAACTCCTCAAGAACTAGTGAATTGCTTGAAGCCTTATCATATCCTGAGAAAGTTTTCAAGGCACTAGATCATGCAAACAAGAAAAGCAAACAACAACAAAACTCGACAGAACAAATCGAACCAGACATGAATGACGAAATAGAAAATCCAATCAACAACAAAAACAATGAGAATGAACTAAACCATTAGGGCGTGATGCCTCTTGTAGCAGAAGCAGCATTATATGATTGGGCACAACACACCGCCGATAATCTGGAAAACGCAATTGCAGTCCCTCAGATACAAGCGGAATCATTTAAAATCACAAACAACATGCTACATTTGTTACAGAACAAGGGACTGTTCTCAGGGTCACACATTGACAATCCTCAGCAGCATTTGAAGAATTTCCTGTCGATATGTGTCACGCAAAGGCAACCTAACGTGGACGCAATAAAGTTGTTGTTGTTCCCATTCTCGGTGACAGGAGAAGCTCAGACTTGGCTTAATTCACTCCCCATAAACTCCATCACTACTTGGGAGGAATTAGTCAAGCAATTTTTGAACAAATTCTACCCACCCAATAAAACTGCACAACAAATTGATGATATATTGAGCTACATGCAGAGACCAACATAATCACTACAAGAAACGTGGGATAGGTTCAAGGGTATGCTGGTTAAGTGTCCACATCATGGCATTCCAGATTAGATGTTGGGGCAGAGATTCTATATGGGACTGGTTGGCGTCTTAAAGGCCAATGTTGATGCTTCAGCAGGTGGAGCATTTTTTAGCAAAACATTCAAAGAATGAAAGATACTACTTGATAAGATGGCCCAAAACTCAACATGGATGACAAGAGCCTCCACAATCACTCCGGTAGTTCACTCAATGGCTTTGGACCCAAACAACTCCATAGTTGAGAATATGGTCACTCTAATGACACAAATGAGTATCCTCACCAAAAATATTGATGAATCAGGCCAGAAGCAGCAGGTTCACATAGTTACCTTTTATGTGTTATATTGTTATTTCCTACAAATCTATGGTATCTCCTAGTACTTGCCTAAACATGGAAAGTACTATCTCTCAAATTCCGGCCATTCCCCTTTTGACCGCTTGAATCTGGACATGTATCTAGTCCATATACTTTACGACCATGGTTGTATGGATCCGATTAGCCGAGATTTCCGACCTATCTTCGATTTCTGCCAACTAGGGTTTGAATTTCCCTTTATTCCTTACCGATTCTTGACTGATACTTTTCCTTTTCTGTGTTTGACTACTCCTTTTCCTTATTTCTGTTTAATATGACATGTTTCCCTATTTTCTACTTTATGTTGCCTTAAATCTGACTCTAAATGATTTTTGATATGATACTTTCCTTACTCTCTGTTTAATCATCTGTATTCCTTTATGTTTTGGTATTATTTGCGTGATTCCTTATTGATTTACTGAACCCCTTTGCTTTATGCCCTAAAAATCGATTCTAATTGATTCTAGAATATCTTTCCTTATTTGTGTCTGAATAATTTTTTTTCCATGTTTACTTGTTCGATTTCTACACTATATAAACCCCTCCCCCATTCCCCTTTTAGCACAGACTTTGTTTTTCGCTAGAATCTCACTAAAAATTTAAAGCTTTACTCAGTCATTCTTCATTATCTCATTCTATCTTTGGTTTTTGGCCGGCTGAAAGCCAAGGCCACTAAATTTTGGGTTCTTGCTTCTCGTTGATGTTCAGAATACTGTGGACTTTTGTTATTTCTTATATTTTTGTTTAACTAGTAAGTTACTTGACTTTTGCTATTCCATATTTATGTATCTCTATTTGTATGTGTTCTTACTTCTGAAATCCATGGCTTAATCTATTTCTGGGTTACTCTTAAGCACCACTCTGATAAATTTATATGCGTTTTAAGTCTCCTTAGCATTTAACTACTCCCAGTGTTGCTAGTTCTGAGAATATCTATGCCTAACTTGGGTAATCTGAACCTTCCTAAGCTCGTTTAGCTAGTGTATTGACGCCTGAATGTTCATGAATATGCTTACTTGCCTTGTCCTGAATCTCTGTAATAAATGCCTCACATTTGTAGTAACATGTGTTAAGACTTTCCTTGTTAATTATAACTTGTCTCTCTGCTATTGTGTCACTCAACATGTTCACTCGATTCCATACCCCTTTAGTGTTTGCTTGTGATTTAGAACAGTAATCTCAGCCTGTTTTCCCTACCATGTTTGAATTTTTGTTTTATTATATTAGGATAAATCTTTGATACAACTGGACCTTCTTTAGTTAATTAGTCTCCTGTGTCGATGCCTGAATACCTATATCTCCTATTTGACATGAGTTTACTTTCCAATCTGTTCTGAATCTCTGCAGTAATAGTCTTGCATATGTTATGTGTTCTAATTTGTGTTGAGACCTTTTCTATTGACTATGCTCTTGCCTCTCTGCTAACATGTCCCTCGGTATGTCTTTGACCCACTTGATGCCTTGTTTCTTCTGTGATTACTTGGCTCATCACAATGCGCATTCCCATCATGTCTAAATGTTGTCTTGTTTCTTGATAATGATACTAGGATGTATACTTAGAATAATTTCCAACCATGTTTCAACTCGTTTAGTATTGTGCATCTGTGCATGATAATCTTTGTCATCCTCCAAACTTGTTCTTTCCTTAACTCTTTCAATATGTTACTGCCTATGTGCTAAGTGTTGAACCTACTAAGTTTTTCCTGTGACCTGTTCGATTATCTGCTCTATATGCTCGATTTGATCATGTCTGTTTAAATTATAAGTATCCTTCAATTCCTATCTCTCAACCTTGGTCCATTCTCTTTCACTTGTTACCTGGGCTCTTTTGAGTTCTCATTCTTAGCCGGCTGAAAGCCAATGCTACTTAGGTTCTATCATTTGATCTCCCTAGTGTGAGCACTACTCGGGGTCTAATTGAGACCCTTGTGAACTCTGACACACTAGGATATGGTCCTTAGTCATTCCTTGAATGTCCTCTATTAACCTCCCTAGTGTGAGCACTGCCTTAGGTTCTTGAAGCCCTTGGGAACTCTGACACACTAGAGTTCTGGTTCTTTCCTAATTTCTCAACTATTGCTTTTTACCTACTGGCTGAATCAACTGGTTTCTGGCTACTTTATGTAAATGAAGATATGATTTCTGGGATGTTGTAAACTATGTGGACTTGAGTCTAAAGGCCTGGCCAGGCCGAGTATATTTTTGGGCCTGCCTTAGGCTCACTATAGCTATTCTGTAATTCTGCAATTTACTTCATTCATTGGGCTTGTAACAATGTTGTAATAACAATTAGGGTGTTAGTAAAATTAGGAAAAGGGATTTATTTTACACTTGTATTGAAATGGGTAGAAATTCTGCCTATAGGTGTTTTTACTTTGCTCAAATACGTGCTGGTATTGTATGTTTTAGATGACCTGCCTATAGGTGTTTACTTTTCTCAAATATGTTCTGCCATTGTGTGTGCTAGATAACCTGCATATAGGTGTTTACTTTGCTCAAATATGTTCTACTATGATGCATGTTAGATAACTTGCCTATAGGTATTTAATTTGACGTATTTTGCTTCCACATGCTAGAAACCATGTCTATAGGAAATTAAATGAACAATGTCTCAATGTGTATTACATCATATTCAATAGGCACTATAGGATTATGTTAATTCACGTGCTACCTAATCTGCAATTTTGAAATCATGCTTATAGGATCTAAAATCAGTCCTCATTATTGATTATCCTGCTCGCTTCCTTTAAGTGCTAATGTCAAACTTTCAACACTGTGTCCTTGCCACTATTAGAAAGCATGCCTATAGGATCCAACCAAGCAATTTTGAATATTCTCCTATAATTATCATTGCCAATTACTGCACAAATCACCTAGATATCATGCCTATAGGTTTAACCGTTTATAACCCATAATCAGTAGGCAACTGCTTAGAAGTCGTATTTAAAAATGGATTTTGCATATGAAGTTGTCCGCCCATTAAAAATCCAGAATCACATAGAGATCATGTCTATAGGATTTAGTGACTTTAACTTGTCTAAAATCTGCAACTGTCAAATGCCTAATTTGTTTGCGTGCATTTGTTGCCTAAGTGTGGAGGATAACTTGAGCCCTTATTTGTTTATACATGAAAGTACAACTTGTTTTGTATGTCGCCTAGTTTTCTCATTTTTGAGGAACCTAAGTTGAGTCTAGAACCATCCAAGATAGAGATCCAAATGCCTCCTAGACTATAGGTATGGGACGGGTAGTGCACGCATAAGGTTCGATTTAGAATCAATTAGTATGCTTTAGGTAAACAATTATTTTGTTTATTTGCCCAATTTGGTATTTTCTCTTTATTTAGACTAATTCATAGAATTCGAGTTTGGCCGGGACCCATAATTGTGGACCTTGAGGAGTGTCTAACACCTTCTCCTCGAGGTAATTTGAGCCCTTACCCGATCTTTGATGACGCAAACTGGTTAAACCAGAGTTACTTGCAATTAGGTGCCCTATCGCACCTCAAATCCGTTAGGTGGCGACTCTCTCTTTTAACCCCTCTTCCTTAAAAGAGTTGTCACGTGTCGAAACCCGATTTCACGAGAAAAAGGGGCGTGACATGCGGTGACCAAGTGAATTTGCTAACCGCTCTCTAATATAAGACGTGGATGTAATTTAGGAGGAGGAAGATGAGACCTTGAACGCTAAAGACCCTCTAGCATCTTGTCTCATGAACTTAGATGAAGTAAATGGAGAGGATTTGGCAGAATGGGTGCTGGCTCGTGAAGGCCAAGTGTTTTGGAAAAGAGATCTCGAATTTGAGCCTTTGCACTTAGAAGAAAGAAAAATTCCTCCAGCTAAGCCATCGATAGAAGAGCCCCAAAGTTGGAGCTGAAGCCGCTACCACCTCATCTCAGGTATGCTTTCTTGGGACCTAACTCAATTTTACATGTTATTATCTCATCTGGTTTGTTAGATGTGCAGAAAGAACAACTTTTGCAAGTATTGAGTGAGTGCAGAACTGCAATTGGTTGGACCATTGCAGATATTAAGGGTATCAACCCGACCTTCTGTATGCATAAGATTCTACTAGAAGATGGCCACAAACCTTCCAGAGAACATCAAAGAAGGTTGAACCCAACATGAAGGAAGTTTTGAAAAAGGAGATGATCAAGTGGTTAGATGCAGGGATCATTTTCCCCATCTCCGACAACAATTTGATCATCCCAGTCCAGTGTGTGCCTAAGAAAGGTGGGATGACTGTAGTGCAAAATGAGAACAATGAGCTGATATCAACAAGAACATTCACGGGATGGCTAATTTGTATGGATTACAAAAGATTGAACAAGGCCACCCGAAAAGACCATTTTCCCTTGCCGTTCATTGATCAAATGCTAGATAGATTGGCTGGGAAGTCCCACTTTTGCTTTCTGGATGGATACTCGGGGTATAACCAAACCTCCATTGCCCCGGAAAATAGAGATAAAACACCATTCACTTGTCCATATGGCGTCTACGCCTTCCGGAGGATGCCGTTCAGCCTATGCAATGCACTCGCCATATTTCAAAGGTGCATGATGGCCATCTTCACTGATATGGTTAAGGACATCATGGAGCTCTTTATGGATTATTTCTCAGCAGTGGGATACTCATTCGATGATTGCCTAAGGAATTTGAAAAGAGTGCCGAAAAGATGTGTCGAGACTCGAGACTAATCTGCTACTGAATTGGGAAAAGTGTCATTTCCTGGTACAGGAAGGTATAGTCTTGGGGAACTTAGTGTCAAGTAAGGGCGTTGAGATAGATCGTGCAACGGTTGATGTGATCAAAAAACTTCCACCACCCACTTCCATTAAAGCAATAAGAAGCTTCCTTGGCCATGCCGGTTTCTATAGACGGTTTATAAAAGATTTTTCCAAAATTGCTAATCCCTTATGTAAATTGCTTGAAAAGGATCACCATTTTGTGTTTTCTGATGACTGAAGGGTAGGTTTTGAGGAATTGAAGAAGAGGCTGGTTACAACACCTATCATAGTTGAACCTGACTGGGAGCAACCATTTGAGCTGGTGTGTGACGCAAGCGACTATGTTGTGGGAGCAGTGCTTGGAAATCGCAAAGACAAAGTCATGCATCCAATATACTACGCAAGTAGAACTTTGAGTGGTGCCCAACTAAATTACATGGTGAGCGAAAAGGAGATACTAGCAGTGGTGTTCGCATTTGATAAATTCAGGTCATAACTGATAGGCTTGAAGGTAATTGTTTATACTAACCATGCTGCTCTCAAGTACCTAATTGATAAGAAGGAGTCAAAGTCGCACCTGATTTGATGGGTGCTACTGCTGCAAGAATTTGACTTGGAAATCCGTGACCGAAAGGGAACGGAGAACCAAGTGGCTGATTACTTGTCTAGGCTGGAAGGAGCCGAGAAGAAGGTCGAGGTGAAAGAGATTGTGGGGAACATACCGTATGAACAACTACTAGCCACGAGTCTTGAAGTAGCGCCATGGTATGCAGACATTGCAAACTACATGGCAGCGGTATTGTCCCTTATGAACTTTCCTCTATTCAAAAGAAAAACTTCTTTCATGACTGTCGCATGTATTATTGGGATGAGCCTTATCTGTTCATGATTTGTATTGATAACATGATCCGGAGATGTATCCCCGAGATAGACCAATCTTCTATTTTGCAGGCTTGTCATGCTTGACCGCATTTCGGGGAGTGAGGACTGCTGCGAAAGTGTTAGAATCGGGCTTCTACTGGACGACATTGTTCAAAGATGTTCACTTATGAGTAAAGGGTTGTGATGAACGCCAATGAACCAAAAATATTTCCCGCCGACATGAGATGCCTATGAACCCAATTCAGGAAGTAGAAGTGTTTGATGTATGGGGAATCGATTTCATGGGGCCTTTCGTTAGCTCATATGGAAACAAATACATACTCGTAGCTGTGGACTATGTGTCGATATGGGTGGAGGCTGCAGCGCTCCCTACAAATGAGGCTAAGGGGGTAATTGGTTTTTTCAGAAAGAATATATTCACCCGATTTGGCACTCCAAGGGCAATAATCAGCGACGAAGGCACTCACTTCGGTAATCGAGCCTTCGCAAAGTTGTTAGAAAAGTATGCGTACGCCACAAGGTTGACAGTCCATATCACCCACAAACTAGTGGGCAAATGGAAGTTTCGAATAGAGAGATAAAGAGCGCTTTGACAAAGAGTGTGAATGCTACAAGAACGATTTGGGAGAGAAAGTTAGATGATGCACTCTGGGCCTATCGTACCGCTTTCAAAACTCCGATTGGCATGTCACCATATAAATTGGTGTTTGGGAAGGCGTGTCACTTACCGGTGGAATTAGAGCATAGAGCTTTATGGGCATTGAGGCAATTGAATCTCGATATAGAAGCCAAGGGTACAAGTAGAGTCACAGAGTTTCACGAGCTTGATGAGTTTCGCTACCACGCTTTTGAGCACAAGATTATACAAGGAGAAAATGAAGATGATGCATGATAAAAATATTCTTGAGCGGAGTTTTAAACCCGGAGATGTGGTATTGCTATACAATTTAAGATTGAGGTTATTTCCGGGTAAATTAAAGTCAAGATGGTCAATACCATTTAGTGTGGTAGAAATTCACCCATCCGGAGCCGTGAAGATTGCTGTAGCAAATGACTCTCGCACGTTTAGAGTCAATGGGAACAGGTTAAAACATTATTTGGGCATGGAAGATGCGAAAGTAGTGTCAGTGACTCATTTGCTCGAGCCACCAAGGTTAAGCGAGTCTTAAGTGCAATTACCTGCGTTGTGCCGTGATATTAAATCAAGCGCTTCATGGGAGGCAACCCAATATTATGTTGTAATGTTGTATTCGTCGTGCCGCGGCGTTAACTAAGGCGCTCGTTGGGAGGCAACCCTATTCATAGTTGATTTTTAGTGTAGTTAGAATTTTTCTTTTCCTTTTTAGGTGCTAACATGTTTGCATGATTTTGGGCAAGACGAGCACAGCTTAAGCATCACATGAAGGCTATCAGGCGAGGGAGCTCGCATCGCCAAGTACACCTGGTGCTAAGGCTCGCGCCGCATGGGTAGAGGCCAAGTACTTCACGCATTAGGCCTCGCGCAACAAGCCTCCAGGCTCACGTTTGAGCTGGCGAGGCGAAGGATTACGCGAGATTAACTAGTTGGCGTCGCCAGGTAAGTTTTTTCTGGCCTATTTTAATTTTTATCCCTTTTATTTTATTCTAACCTCCTCACTTACACGCCCAAAAACACTGAACAAAATAAAAACTCTAACCTAACCTAAACCAAACACACATCAATCTGAAAAGAAAAATCCCAAACGCACACTGCTCACCAGCACTGCTTACAAACAAATGCAGACTGCACAATATTTCCTCCACCAGCACACTGCCATCGTTGTCTCTCCCATCCCTATTAAAGTCAAGCTTAGTCCTGCTATTTCTTTTACTTGCACCAGCAATTCTCAGGCAGATCCTTCCTCTTCAAGCATACAAGGTATGATTTTAATTTATCTCCTTTGAAAATTCAAGTTGGATGAAGGTATGAAATTAGCCACAAAAATTTGGGGTTGTTCTTTATTATAATAAGATCTGTTTGTGTCCCAACCCCATGAACCCCATAGGAATGGTGTTGCTATTATATGAACACGTGGTAGTAGGGAACTGCCAAGCCGATTTTGGAGGGTGAGGCAATCACTCACCCTATAAGCACTCCCATGGCACTAGTGCATGCTAAGTGTCTTCTATGATGCCTCAATGGCATTCCATGTCTCCATTGGAGCCCGAGTCTCCGGTATTAATAGACTAGTGTTATGTAGTCGTGCACCACATTAGAATCTTAAGTGTGGGGTGGCTCATGGGTAGCCCATGTGTTGTTGTTTGATTCTAATGTTAAGAAAATACGAGGTGAAGTCTGAGTAACCTCGGGAATTTGGCAAGACTAGGTGTGTAATGTGTAATACAGTTTTAACTGATTAATGATTACGTGTGTAGGAACGAAGATGCCTCCGATAAAAGACATAGGCAAAGGAAAGGCTACTTCCACTGCTCTGTCTAAAGAAAAGGCGACCTCCGTACCTCCCCCAAAAAGAGAAAAAGGGGAGAAGCCACCTCCAGTCAAGGTGAAGGAGCACAAGCTATGGCATCTGTCGCAGCCATGCATCCACAACCCGAAGGCCAACAGGAGTTTGGCATCAGAAGCATACCCCCTCACACTAAGGATTGGTACAGGCGTTGTAGGCCTAAACATGTACATCCGGAAGCCGCTATCCAGGAGCGCCGACTGCAAGAAAAGTACCAGGCTATTTGGAGGGGCATCCATGATTTGGGGTTGAGCTATGTCTTCAAGAACACAGGGGATATAAATCTAAATCTAGTCAGGGAATTCTATACAGGGTTTGATCCACAGGATACCGAACAACTAGTGCCGATTCATGGACGATTGATAAACATTTCAGCCACATCCATATGTAACTTTTTAGGTGCTCTAGATGTCCCTGTGGAGCCATTTGATTACTTCATTCACCGTCCCACGTATAGAGAGCTGAGACACACGTTATGCGGTGTCAATTCTACAGCAGCGTGGATCCGTGATAAGAAAACAAACTGGCACAAGAAGTTCCCTAAAAAGAAGATGAGGGCGGAGGCTCAAGTTTGGTTGAAACTGATTAATACACGGCTCCTACCATGCAATCATGACACGTTCATTAGCCGAGAAAGGACTTGTGTGCTCTTCTTCCTCATGACGGGTCAAAGAGTGAACGTGGGTCATCTGATCTGCTACCAAATGTCGTTGGTAAGAACAAGTAAGAAGGTCGATAGAATGCCATTTGCCAATTTTTGACTCAGTTCTTAAGACACGAGGAGGTTGAGGAGGAGACAGAGTTTGACCACATCATTGATCAGCCCATTCGACAGACAAATATCACTAGTGTCCGAGTGAAAGAAGAGACTGCAATTCCATCCTTGACAGGTACCGAGTGCTTTGCTCATGATGATAGTTATATGGCCCATCTATATAGGATGATGGATTTGCAGCTGAGGATAGGGGGTCGGCCGGCAACGACTGAGGAGAGAACCTTGTTGGATGAGCGGTTCCCGATCATCGCACATGCTCAACAGTTGGTCGGGTTAGGTGATGGATTCACACTTCCAGACGACGAGGATATTAACACACCAGAGCAGTTCGAGGCTGATTCAGACCAGTCAGATGATGAGGAGGAGGACACGCATGATGAAGAGTGGGCTGCCTCATAGGATGAGGGCGACGATGCTATTTGACCAGGGAGTTTTTCCTTATACCCTACTCATTTTTCTTGTTTTGTCATTTTTGTGCATGCACTGAGGACAATGCATGATCTAAGTGAGGGGTGGGGACTTGTAAATATTAGTTGATATTAGTTAGTCTTAGTTCTTTTTTAGTAACTGTCGTTTTTGTTTTAGTTAATTGTGTTAGTTATTAGTTTAGTTAATTGTTTTAGTTATTTGTTTTTAGTTACTTGTTGTTAGTATATATATATATATAAACAATACATAAAAAAAATAAAAGAATTGGAATCTTCCCGACGATGGATCTCCTAGACAGTTTTCGTGAGGGAAGTAAGTCTAAAGAAAAATACCAAAAATATTTTCTTGTAGGTAGTGTAGTAATTCCCCCTTAGTTTTTCTTTGGGCCGCGGTTCTTTCCAGGGGTTTTTAGTGAACCGGGTGTTGTTAGTTTTAATTTTTAGGAGTAGGAACCACAGGGCTATGCATTTGATTGTAGCAATATCTCTTAGCTTTGTTATGCCTTGAGAATAGTTAGTACTATGGTTATGACGCTTAGGCTCGATTTTTGACTCTAGTATAAGTACCTTAAATCATTATATTCTTAATTTTACTTAACTGCTTTGACTGGAGTATTGTGATGAAACCAATCCTGAGTGAGTTATGTGCTATGTCTGTGTGAGGTTTTGTATGTATTTTGTGCATTGCATTTGATGTCTAGAACTTGCCCGTGTGTATGCAAAGCGAAAAAGTAGTCTTGTTCAGTCTAGGAAATGATATAGGCATTTCTTTGTTAAGCAATATATATATAGTTTACCCACCTAAATATTATGTATCGTAGTTAACCCCGTTGAGCCTACAATCCTGTTTCTTTGGTAACCACATTACAAGCCATACCCCTTTGTTTTAATAGACCATATAATTGAACCTTGTCACCTCTCATAAGCACTTGAATTGTGATGAATTATGAAAAAGTCAAAGTGTGGGGTGGTGGGTTGGATTTTGAGTAGAACAATTGAAATAAGGAGAAAGGTGCACTGTTTTGAAAAAAAAAGATGTCAATAAAAGCCACTTGAAGAGAAAGAAAAAAAAAAGAGAGAGAAAAATGATAATAGTATATTGTATGAAAAATAATTCTTGATAATGGTGGCTAGTGATATACTTGTGCTTAAAGAAGTATGGGGTAATACAAATTGAAATGAAGGTGGAATGTTTGGTTTGACATAAGTATGGGTTGTGTATTATAGTATATGTATTAAAGTGCTTAAGGGAGGTGTAGTCACTCATATCCAAATGTATCCTACCCGAACCGCATCCTACATTATAACCGATGAAAGTCCTAATTGATCTTAGACTGAATGAACTCGATTAGTAGAGTATTACACTATGGACAAGCCTATGGTGCATCATTTGTGGAATATGAATCTTATTTCTGAGAGTGAGTGAATTTTTCCTTTCTTGAGTTCCTACGATCATAAAATTCATTGTGTATGGAACTAAAATCTTTGATTGGATGAGGGAACATGATTCATAAGGGAAAGGTAATGTAGTTGACCTCCATGTTAGAGTAAGTTCGTGAATTGTGAAGAAGGCATGGTATAAGTAAATCAAATCTTGAGGCGAGGATGTTACACCTTCGTGCTTAGACTATTTTAAAGATTCTTGGTGTAATGAGTTAAGGGAATTGCTTAAAAGGTTGTGTCTATAAGTATAGTTTGACTGCTCGAGGACGAGCAATGTGTAAGTGTGGGGTATTGATATGTGTCTATAATTCCATGGTTTAACACATTATTCGCCTTGCATTTTATATGCTTTAATGATAAATTACACTTTATTTGTGCGTAATAGAGTCCATTTTATGTGTAGGTGAATTGGATAGGAAATTAGAGCAAAAGGGATACTTAAAGTCAAAAGCGTGCTCGGGGGCAGTTGAAAAGGAGAATGGTGGGTTTCAAGTACCTTCGTTTTATATTTGATGATCTAACAAACTTACTGTCAAGAACCAGATAAGGAACCCGATACACACTTGGTACACAACTCAAACATCTGACTCAAGCTAATGAGAGTTGTTATGACTTCAGAAGATGAAGAATCAACACAGAGAACTGATGACCTTGGGTTTCCCTGGAAACAGTACAAAGTCAATTCTCCATAGCTGGAAAGTGACTGACTACACTGTTCATGCAAATAATACAACACAGTGTAACAGTCACTTCCATTGGGAAGGAACTTTTACAACTTAAGTGGTTACATCATTCAAATGATGTCATCCAAGTTGTATTAACATTAATCTTACAACAAAACATCACTTGAATACTTGAGAATTTATTCAAGCACTCCAAACATCTGATTATCAAGAACACAATTGTCAAGTGCATCAAGAACAAAGTACACCACTGCTACGGACCAATTCCTACAACAAGTATTTGTATGTCCTTAGTTGAGTTGTAACTTTGTAATTATTTTTCACTATAATTCTTACTTTGCTTGTCTAGAAGCATTAATTAGGAAACCTTTGTAAACCATAAATTTAGGTGTTTGTGTCGTGACTAGAGTTAGTCATGTGTTAAAGTCTTTGTAATAGGTGTATTGCAAAGTGGCTTGTAATAGGTGTATTACAATTTAGTAAGGGATTAAGAGTTTACTTCCTTGTATAGGTTGTAATCTAAAAGGTTGCTCATAGTGAAGTTGAAATCCTACAAGTGTAGATCGTGGTTTTTAATCTCATTGAGCCGGGAATATTTTACGTAAAAACTCCCTGCGTTATTTACTTACTGCCCTGCAAGTATAATCTGTGGAAACTAATATAGGACATGGTCTCTATATAGTTTAGTGGACTCATATATTCTATCAATTGGTATCAGAGCGGGTTCTTTCTATCAGGTTAACACCTAGAAAGGATCCTCATGGCTGCTCCACCAAACTTCGAAGAAGGTCAGTCCACTTACAGGCCATCTAGGTTTAATAGGCAATACTATGGGTGGTGAAAGGCAAGGATACATGATTTTATCATAGCTGAAGACTCCGAGCGGTGGGACATCATCTGTGATGGTCCTTTTGTCCCTACAAAGAAGGTTGAAGATCCAGCTGTGACAGTTCCTAAGACGATAAAGGAGTTCAACGGCGCTGATCAGAAAGCTATTGAGAAAAATTTTCCTGCTAAGAAAATTTTGGTCTGTGGAATAGGTACTGATGAATACAATAGTATATCCGCTTGTGATGTTTTATACTTCAATACCACACAAGAGGGGGGGTGATTTGTGTGGTGTCTAATTTTTCGCGTGCACAGATTATAGAAGGACATGGTTCTTCTATGTGTTCCTTATACTAATGTTGCGAAATAATAAATGCAAAAATTAAAGAACACAAGGATTTTTACGTGGAAAACACCCGGCTAAAAAAGTGAAAAAATCACGACCTACTACCCAGTAGGATTTTTCCAAATACTTCACTACAACTCTGAGCCAACAACAAATTTTAGGACCTCTTGCAAACCTAAGGTTTAACTCTAACCCTTATAGCAACACGCCACAAGTTGTTGCGACTACTTCAAGTTAACTCTAACTTGAAAGATACAACACAGGTAGCTAGTACAATTTGCTTTTAAGAAAGCTGAAAGGTACAATTCAAAACACCTACTACACTTAGAATTATAAATAAATAAAGACACATAAAACTCTTTATGGATCTGGTTCTTCAATCTGGTTCGTGTAGCTTCAGGATCGCACTCTTAAATCTCACAGGAATTGCTCACAAAATTCCTTGCTATTTTGCTCTCAATTTGTGCTTAACTTCACTATGTGTGCATCACTTATAAAAGAGAACAACACTGATATTTATAGAGTTAGTAAATAAAGATTAACTAGAGTTCTAAGGCTTTACTCTTCCTTGGTGGAAGAGTTCTAGTCAATCTCAACTTCTAACTCTTCCCTTATCTTGGATAGAGTTCTCTTCAGGTAAGGCGTCCTGCTCCTTATCAAATATGCAACCTTTTTGTTCAGGGATTATCAGAATTAACCACTTATACTTATCCCTTTCACGTGCATGCATTTTTCTTGATTTTGTCTGTCACTTGTGTACACTGTCCATGGACCTGATTCATGCATGTGTTCCTTTGTCAATCATCAAAATCAAAATTGCTCAAGTCAACAATTCCCCCTTTTGAGATGACACACTCAATGCTTTTGATAAGCATGGAACCTGTTCCAACTCAGCTCAACATCAACACAACATTACAACACTTCTCATTTAAAGTCACAAATCATCAAGGATCAGGTTCATTAAGTTATAAACACCATAGTCCAAAGCAAAAGCACGTCTTATCTTCCCCCTTTTGGCATCATCGAAAAATTTCATAATTAAGTTAAGTAACCAGATTTTAGCAGATATCACCCATGGCCACTGGGGCTACTTCAAATGTAATCATGGATTCAATTTTCTCTTTATCAATCTAAAGATATTAGCCATCTAAGAAATATCAACAAACAATTAGAGCAAATGCAATGAATTTCATTAATTGGTAAGATCCTAACACAAAGCATAAGAAGAAATAAAAACATAGAACCATGAGGGAAAAAAAAAGAAATCCCACTTGGGTCACTGGTTACAACTGGGCTAGGAAGTATTTAGGACTAGGAAGGACCAGGTTCTTAGTTCTTCGCTTGAAGCAGTTTCAACATATCTTAAAGAATACCACCATTTTTCTCCTTTTACTTTGCAAGATCACACTTAAGATAGTCTTTCTCATCCTCTACTTCAGGCAACCTAGTCTTCAATCCTTCAATCTCAACATCATTAACCATTTTCTTCCACTATTCGAGCCTTTTTTCTCTTTTTGGTAGATGTGGTTGTTTTACTCACAACTGAACCCTCTGCCACAACCTTTGTTTCTTGAGAAATCTTTCTCTTTTTGGCACCAGGTATGGTTACTTCCACATCTTTATCTTCATCCTCATGAACCAGTTTCATCTCCTCAATCTGGATTACTCTACTTAGATTACTAGGGTTTTTTTTCTTTCGAAACGACTTTCTTGGCACTCTCAGCTAAGGCCTTTTTACATTGGCCTTACTCTGCTTCTTCTTCTTTTGATTGTAACTATTTGACACCTTTTTGCAATAGATTGGGACTCTTGTTTATTTTAGCAAGAAAAGGAACTGGTTCATGTAACCATTTCCTTAACCTAACCAGCCCATCTGCTGCACTTCTATCACCAGAACCATAACCTATCTCATGTGATTCTATACTCATACTTCCATTCATAGTCTCCTCATTATCACTAATGTCTTTACTCCATACCATTATTGAACATGTCTCATCATGTAATCCATAACCAATGGGTGAATCAAATCCAGCCACTTGTTCTTCCACCCTTCCCCTTGCATCAGCCTCAACACCCTCACTCTCTTTTTAATATTACTTTTCATTTTTACCACCAATGTCTTCAGTAAAAACATTTCCCTTTTCAATACCAGCTCGCACCCAACCAGAACAAACCCATTCTCAAGATTTTCTACAATTGCAGAACCAAACTCAGAGGTGAGAAACATATAGGTAACTTGTTCAGTTTCAGAAGAAACTGGTTCTTCCCCCTCAGTCGCAAACAAGATCATCAGAATTCTATGGTTCTTCTACTTGACTAGCTTGTAACATCTCACTCAATTTCTTAGCTTGTTCTCTACTGACCATTGTGTTGCATGCAATCATTTTGATATGTTTTTTCTTGGGGGTTTGGGCAGTTAAAAGTGTGTGTGAAGGTTCTTTGGGTGGTGAGGAAGTATTTTCAGAGTTTTTGGGATTCTCATGGGTGTTTACCATTTGATCAGTTCAGAAACTTGAGAGAAATAGAGAGAGTTTTGAGGTTTTGGAGATTTTGATCTTCCGAAAAAAATTTGAGATAAGAGGGTAAGGTTAGATCAATTTGAAGATGAAAAGTTTGAGTGTGTAATAACAACCTTTTGGAGGTTATAAGTATTTTCATCTTGGGAGTTTTCGTTTGAAGATGCGTCAGACTCTTCCCCAAATATTTTGGCAATTATGGTGTATGGGACTCTTAGTGAAACTAGTTCATTTGTATCTAATTGGTTCAAAAGTAGTTTGGGATAAAGTGGGACTCTTTTCAGTTCATTATCCATATGCAGTTATTTCAAGTTATGGGGAGTGTAGAATACATACCTTATAAGCTCGATGAACCAAGTTTTTCACTGAAAGTTCTCTTGTGTAAGACTGATTTTTTCTAAGAAAATAAAGATAATATCATTAGACATCAGTGAGACATTTTAACACATGGCAAGAGTATACTAATAAAAGTATGAGATTAAGAAATATCTAATCTGATTATTATAAAATTCACAAATTATCTAACCAATCATTGAGTTAGAACTAGTTCCTCTTAGGTGATCTTAATCATCCCTAATTCTAACTCGTTCCTTTTAAAGTGATCTTTACTTAATGCTTTTGTGAAGATGTTAACTATTTGCTTATCAGTAACACAAAACCACAATGATCAAACCCTTTTCAAAGTTATCCCTCAGAATATGATGCCTAACATCTATATGCTTAGTTCTTTTGTGATGGACCAGGTTCTTGGTCATACTGATTACACTAGTGTTATCACAAAAGATGGGAATACAACCTACATCAATTCCAAAGTCCATTAATTGTTATTTGATCCACAACAATTGAGCACAACATGAAACAACAACAACATACTCAGCTTCAGCAGTAGATAAGGCCACAAAATTTTGCCTTTTGGTGGCCCAAGACACAAGACATGAGCCAAGAAAGTGTGCAGATAATTGAGGTGCTCTTTCTGTCCACAAGAAAATCTGCATAATCAACGTATCCTACTAAGTTGAAATTACTACCTTTTGGATACCATAGGCAGAGATCAGTGGTGCCTTTTAGGTATCTAAATATCCTCTTGACATCATTCAAGTTAGACTTTTTTGGATTTGCCTAAAATTTAGCACAAAGGCCTGCACTGAAAACAATGTCAGGTCTACTAACCCTCAGATAAAACAAATACCCAATCATGCCCCTATACATCTTCTGATTAGCAGATGAACCAGGTTCATCCATATCCAACTGTGGATGTTGCTATAGGAGTGTCAATTTCTTTGGATGTTCCTTCCCCGTTTTGTTGTTGAGGAATATGTTCATTGAAAGGTTCCCTCGAGGTTTGAGGATCAGTTCCTCTCAAGTCAGTTCCCCCTATCAGGTTGCCCCGGGTGGAAGGACCTGTTCCATCACATGTTCCTTCCTCTAGTGCAGCTTTAGTCTGGGCTGTGGTTTTATTTGAGTCTCTAGCCAGCCCAATTGCTTCATCATCATGTTCCTGTCTCTTAGAAATAATGTTAGTTTTATCACAAACCACATGAACACTTTCTTCTAAACACATATTTATATTGTTATAAATCTTATAAGCTTTATTATGTGAAGAATATCCCAAGAATACTCCCTCACCACTTCTGGAATCAAACTTACCTAGGGAGTCCTTTCCATTATTGTGCGCAAAGAACTTGCATCCAAATGTCCTATGGTAGGATATTTGGCGTTCTCCCTTTAAGTAACTCATCGAGAGTCTTCTCAACAAGAGGTCTAGTCATGCACCTATTCATGATGTAGCATGCAGTATTTACAGCTTCTGCCTAGAAGCTATGGTGCAGTTTACTAAAAATAAGCATAGTCCTAGCCATATCTTCAAGTTTCCTATTCTTTCTTTCAACTACTCCATTTTTTTGTGAAGTTCTAGGAGCATAAAAATTATGATCTATGCCATGCTCATCACAAAATTTAGCAAATTTAGCATTTTCAAATTCAGTGCCATGATCAGACTTAATTGATGCAAGTTGATTACCTAGTTGTTTATGAGTTTTTCTAACAAAACAAGTGAACATGTCAAATGCTTCATCTTTAGATGTCAAAAACAATGTCTAAGTAAACCTAGAGTAATCATCAACAAGCACCATCACATATCTTTTACCACCTCTGCTTAATGTTCTCATTGGACCACATAGATCCTTATGGACCAGTTCCATCGTTCTGGTGGTACTTACCACTTTCTTGCATTTAAAAGAGGATCTTATCTGCTTCCCCCTTGCACAAGCCTCACAAACTTTGTCTTCCTTGAACTTGATGTTAGTTAGTCCTATCACCAAGTCCTTGTATACTAATTTGTTGAGTTGATTCAGACTTGCATGTCCAATTCTCTTGTGCCAAAGGAAGGGATAATTGTCCAACACACTTAAGAAAGTGAGTTCATTTTCTGAAAGTGTGGACGGATCTACAATATATATATATATATATGTATATATATATATATATATATGTATATATATATATATATATATATATATTGTTCACTCTTTTTCCCTGCAAAACAATCTTGTCAGTGGTAAGATTAATCACAAAACATTTGGTAGAGGTGAATGCTACAAAGTTACCTCTATCACACAGTTGTGATACACTGATTAGACTGTATTTTAGGCCATCTATCAAGTAGACATTCTTAATAGAGTGAGAATCAGTCTTACCTACCTTACCAACCCCAATGATCTCACCTTTATTCCCATTTCCAAAGGAGACATTACCTCATTTGAGGTCCTCAAGTGAAAGGAACCGGTTCTTGCTTCATGTCATGTGCTTTGAGCAGCCACTATCCATGTACCATATTTGGCTGCTCCCTTTCACTTGGACCTGCAAAAGGAAATCAGTGGTTAGTCTTAGGAACCCAAACTAGTGTGGGTCCCTTTCTATAGGCAAAAGGACGAATTAAATTCTTTTTAGCCCAACTTGGTAGCCTATTCTTCCCTTGAACAAATTGTTCTTTTGGTTTGCCTTTTCTTTTGCATTACATTCACTTTTATAGTGACCTGTTTTACCACAGTGAGTACAAATCTTGTTCTTAGGAAGTGTAAGGTACTTGTTTTTGGGATCCCATTTAGGTGGCATATTCCCAAATCCAAGTCCTCTTCTATTGCTACTATGATGTTCCTGTAGCCATGAAAGAGCATCAAAGGACCTGTTCCATTTACAAGTTTTGTCTAGTTCATGCTTGACCTTGCCTAGATCCTCCTTCAAAATTATTACCTGTTATCCTTCTTATACAACTCATCTTTTAGTTTTCCTATATTTTCTTCTAGAGTGAGTTGTGTGCAATCAGATGACTTCTTACTTGTTCCTAATTTCAGTTTTAGGTTTTCAGATCTAAGTTCTTGGACATTTGATTCAAATGCATGAACCTGGTTCTTTAGTGCAATATTTTCACTTACATTCTCACTAACCCTAAGTTTCAGGTTCTTACACTTTGCTTTCAATATCACACATTCCTTAGACAACTATTCCTTTTCATTGTTTATATCCTTAGATTCATCAATGAAATCTAGAAGTAACTCAGATATACTTTCTTTAGACAAAAATTTAATCTTGTCTTTGAGATAAATTACACTTACCTCATATTCCTCATCAGATTCTCCAATTGCCATAAGTGCTTGTTCATCTCCATCTTCATCATCTGAGCCTTCATCTTTCTCCCCAAGCAGCAACCATAGCCTTTGTTGATCCTTTGTTCTTCTTGGGTTGAACCTGTTCCTTTTTCCTGTTTCTTCGTTCAACTCTTTCCTTCTTCCATTCAAGTTCCCATTGAGGGCGATTTTTGATGTGGTGATCAGTCTTTCCACACTTGCCCTTATTAGTGTGTTTTTCAGGAACCCTTGGTTTGCTGTAGCTTCCATTTCTTGGAGGACCCTTTCCTCTCATTAGGTACTTCTTGAAGTCCTTTGTGATCATAGCCATTTCATATTCTTCTAGATCAGATCCTTCAGTGATTTTGAGTGCCAAGCTCCTTTCCTTCGTAGGTACATCCATCTTCATGGTTTGCCTTTTGTTGTAGTTATTCTTGTCATGAACCTTTTCCTTCTTTCATATTTCTCCTTTTTCCACTCGACTTTCCACATAGGACAGTTCTTGATCATGTGGTTCTTTTTACCACATTTGAAGCATCCAACAGTCATTTGCAAGTGATCTATTCTCCTCTTCTTCCACAAAGAATAATAGTGATCATTGAATAGTGGTGGCCTACTGGTAGATTTCTCTTTACAGTTTTCAAGTAGTGCACTCATCTTGATCTTTTCCTATGGTGTTAGCCTCTTCAAGGATAGCCCGCTCTGATACCAATTGATGTTTTATACATCAATACCACACAAGAGGGGGTTGATTTATGTGGTGTCTAATTTTTCGCGTGCACAAATTATAGAAGGACCTGGTTCTTCTATGTGTTCCTTATACTACTGTTGCGGAATAATAAATGCATAAATTAAAGAACACAAGGATTTTTACGTGGAAAACACCCCGCTCAAAAGGTAAAAAAATCACGACCTACTACCCAGTAGGATTTTCTCCAAACACTTCACTACAACTCTAAGCCAACAACAAAGTTTACAACCTCTTGCAAACCTAAGGATTAACTCTAACTCTTATAGCAACACGCCACAAGCTGTTGCGACTACTTCAAGTTAACTCTAACTTGAAAGATACAACACAGGTAGCTAGTACAATTTGCTTCTAAGAAAGCTGAAAGGTACAACTCAAAACACCTACTACACTTAGAACTAGAAATAAAGAATGACACATAAAACTCTTTATGGAGCTGGTTATTTAATATGGTTCGTGTAAGTTCAGGATTGCACTCTTAAATCTCACAGGAAGTGCTCACAAAATGCCCTGCTATTTTTTGCTCTCAATTCATGCTTAACTTCAGTATGTGTGCATCACTTATAAAAGAGAACAACACTGATATTTATAGAGTTAGTAAATAAAGATTAACTAGAGTTGTAATGCTTAACTCTTCCTTGGTGGAAGAGTTCTAGTCAACTTCAACTTCTAACTCTTCCCTTATATTGGATAGAGTTATCTTCAAGTAAGGAGTCCTTCTCCTTATCAAATATGCAACCTTTTCGTTTAGGGATTATCAGAAATAACCACTTATACTTATCCCTTTCACGTGCATGCGTTTTTCTTGATTCTGTATGTCACTTGTGTACACTGTCCATGGACCTGGTTCAATGCATGTGTTCCTTTGTCAATCATCAAAACCAAAACCGCTCAGGTCAACAGCTTGTCAATCTGCAAAAGAAATATGGGAAGCTCTACACTACGCACGAGGGAAGCACTCAAGTAAAGCAATCCAAGATTGACATGCTCACCACTGAGTATGAGCTCTTCAGCATGAAGGATGACGAATCCATTCAAGATATGCACACTCGATTCACTTCCATCATAAATGAGTTACTCTCTTGGTGAAATTATTCTAAGGAACAAGCTTGTGAGGAAGATTCTCAGTGTGTTGCCCAGCTCTTGGGAGAGTAAAGTGAATGATATTACTAAGGCAAAGGATTTGCAGGCGCTGACTATAATGAGCTAGTTGGGAATCTGAAGACCTATGAAATGAAAAAGAAGAAGGACAATGAGAGAAGAGAACCAAAGAAGGAAAGGAACCTATTACTCAAAACAGAAAATAGTGACTCAAGTGGCGAGGATAGTGACATGGCGTACTTGACTTGAAGATTTCAGAGAATGGATCTCTGAAATGGAGGTATCCCAAAGAGGGGTAGTTCTAGCAAGCCAAAGAATTATGACCTCTGTCATAAGTGTGGGAAGCCGGGACATTTCATCAAGGACTGTCTTCTCCTGAAGCAAGAACATTTCAAACACAACTCTGACAAAGCAGCCAAGAGGAACCCGATTCCTGATAAACACTTCAAGAGAAAGAACGCTGCTGAAAATGTTGTGAAGCAAGCTCTTGCAGCATGGTAAGACTCCTCCAGTGAGTCCGAAGAAGAAAATGATGCAGGTGACAGTTCAATGATGGCGGTTGAAAGTGAAGCAACTGAGTATGACTCAATATTTGCTTTGATGGCTCAATCAGATGATGATGAAGATGACGACAATGATGAGCTAAACTTTCGGGATGTTCAGAGAAATTTGAAGTTCTACTCTCCTAAAAAGCCTCATATCATTTGCAAATGTGTTAATTGATGCTTACTATAGTCTTGTAAATGATAAGGATGCTTTAACTATGAAGTTAGGAGATGCTGAGCAAACCAGAGATTACTTGGTAGTTTGTGTTTTTGACTTGAAGGAAACAATAGATAATTTGAAAAATGAAAAGGAGGCTCTTGCTGAAAAAATAACTAGCGTAGAACACGAAAGAGATGATTTAATGGTGGTAGTGGTTGATTTAAAAGAAACCATTGAGAATGCTAGTAAGGAAAAGGAAGCCTTAATTGGGAAAGGGGTTGTCATTGAGCAAGAAAGAGATGATCTTTTAGTGGTGGTTGTATACCTAAAGGAAACAATAGAGGAACTTAAAATTCAAAATAGGCCCAGAAATCCTGAAAAAGGAAAAGAAGTTGCGGAGGCGCACATTAAGCTTGTGAATGAGTTGAATATGGTAAAAACTAGATTGTGTGCTGAACTTGAGAAAAATAGACAGCTTCAGGCAGATTTAGAAAGAGTAAAAAGTGATATTGAAAAGTCTCTTAAGTGGACCTGGTCCTCTGATGCTATTACTGCCATGTATGTTTACAATGGTGGAAGCAGACATGGAATAGGGTTTCAAAGGTAGATAACTCCGTAGAATCCTCATAGAAAGTATGTGACTGTACACGGTAATTGGATATGTACCCACTGTGGTAACAATGGGCATTTTAAAGAAAATTGCATGGCTCGGGTTCAATCTCTTTAGAAGAAACAAGGTTTTTGCTGAAAAAGTGACTACTGATAGAGGACCTGGTGCCACTCATAAAAAATGCATATTACCTGCATGGACTAAAAGAGCACTCATTTATCCCTTTCCTTATTACAAGGGACCCAAACTTGTTTGGGTTCCTAAATCTAACCCTTGATTTTCTTGTGCAGGGAGCAGTGAAAGGAAGCAGTCAACAGTGGTACATGGACAGTGGATGCTCAAAGCACATGATTGAAAATACCATGGACTTTATTTCATTGAAAATCCTGCAAGGAGGGAGTGTATCCTTTGGAAATGGGAAAAGGGGTACATTCTTGGTGTTGGAAGAATTGGAAAACCACTCACTCACTCAATTGAGAATGTGTCCTATGTCAATGGTCTCAAGTACAGTCTCTTGAATGTTTCACAAATATGTGATAAAGGAAACTAGAGTTCCTGTACAAGATATGCACAGTTACAAATCATGTAACTGGTGAAGTGGTGCTTGTGGCCAAAAGATACAAGAATATCTACGTTGCGGATTTTGAGTCTTTACAAAGTGATGATCTCAGTTGCTTGAAAGCAGTTGATGATGATGTTGAACTGTGGCACAGAAGGCTGGGGCATGCAAGCTTCTCTTTACTAAATAACCTGGTCCAGAAAGACCTAGTTCGTGGTCTTCCAAGACAAGGTTCAAGGAGCAGAAAGTGTGTGATGCCTGCGCCAAGAGGAAAGAATGTAAAGTCTTCATTCAAGCCCAAAAAGGATGTCAGCACCTCAAAACCACTTGATCTTCTTCATATGGATCTATATGGACCAATGAGGGTGCCAAGCAGGGTAGGAAAAAGATACATTTTTCGTGATAATGGATGACTACTCCAGGTTCACCTGGACTCTGTTCCTCAAATCCAAGGATGAGACCTTTCAGGTATTTGTGGCTTTTGTGAAGAAGATTCAAGTGAAGATGGAATCAAGAGTGGCATGGATTAGATCAAATCATGGAACAGAATTTGATAATGCAAAGTTTGATGAATTCTGCAATATAAATGGCATCACCACAACTTCTCAGCCCCAAGAACACAACAGCAAAATGAAGTTGTAGAGAGGAAGAACAGAACACTTGAAGATATGGCACGAACAATGTTGATCGATAGTAGGATTGCTAAGAACTTCTGGGAAAAATCTATCAACACTGCTTGCTACTTAGTGAACAGGTGCATGATCAGGTCTCTCTTGAACGAAACTCCATATGAGTTGCTAAATGGAAGGAAGCCCAAGCTAACTCACTTGAGAACATTTGGATGCAAATGTTATGTTCTCAACAATGGAAAGGATCAGCTTGGAAAATTTGATACCAAGAGTGATGAAGAAATATTTCTAGATTATTCCTCTCAAAGCAAAGCCTACAAGGTATACAACAAACGAACTCAGTGTGTTGAGGAGAGTGTACATGTAATTTTTGACGAGTCTTATCTCAAACGTGAGAAGAACAAGAAAGATGATCAAGATGGAGAGCCTCTACTGGTTCCATGAGAAGTGATTGATATGGCAAATGGAAAGGCAGACATGATGAGCCATGTCAAGGAGTCAAGTATAGACAATACAACCACTTCCTCATATATTGGAGAGGAACCAGGTTCTACAATCACAACCACTGAAGCGGAACATAGAGTGGTTGATGCAAGTCAAGGCACTCCATTAGCAGCAGAAAGAAGTTTGCACGAGATTCAGTCAGACTTGCCCAGCTCCTCCACAAATGAGATTCAAGTGCCAAACTGGAAGCACAAGATCTCACATCCTCTTGACAATATAATCACTCCTCTGGATTCAGGAGTCCAAACCAGATCAAAAGCCAGAAATTCACTTGTTGTTTTAGCATTTCTCTCCCAAATAGAGCCAAAAAATATTAAGGAATCCTTAAAAGATGCAGACTGGATCACAACTATGCAAGAAGAGCTGCATCAATTCGAGAGAAACAAGGTATGGCACCTGGTACCCATACCAACAGATCGCACCATCATTGGGACCAGGTGGGTATTCAGGAATAAGCTGGATGAATTTGGTAAGACAACAAGGAACAAGGCAAGGCTAGTGGTCCTAGGCTACAATCAGGAGGAAGGAATTGATTATGATGAGACCTTTTCTCCAGTTGCTCGTATGGAAGCTATCAGAATCCTCATTGCCTTTGCATCTCATATGGAATTCACTCTGTTCCAAATGGATGTCAAAAGTGCATTTCTGAATGGCTTCCTCAAGGAAGAAGTCTATGTAAAGCAACCTACAGGATTTGAATGTCATGAACATCCTGAATATGTGTTCAAATTGGACAAGGCATTGTATGGGTTGAAGAAGGCTCCTCGAGCTTGGTATGAGAGGTTGTCAAAGTTTCTCTTAGAAAATGGTTTTGCAAGAGGAAAAATTGACAACACTCTATTTCTGAAGAAACGGAGGAGGAACCTGCTCATTGTTCAGGTATATGTTCATGATATCATTTTTGGGGCAACTGCAGATTCACTGTGTGAGGAATCTGCAAAACTCATGGGAAGTGAGTTTGAGACTAGCACATGGCTATGAAAGTCAAATACATGTAAAATTAGCTAAAGTGTTTTCTGGCCAAGTCTTACTCACTTCTATACCGTTACAGGTAGACACGCATGATGATTACAGAAGCTGCTGAGGTAATGCATGAGGGGTAAAACAAGGTTAAGCATTTTTGCAAGACTGTCGGGGAACCTGGTTCTTGTGACACAGGTTAGTAGTCATATGTTTTTTACATACACATCTTCAAAGGAACAAAAATAATGCCACATCATTAACTTTTTCAGACTCTGTATGTCACGTCTTTTCTTTCAAAATCGTTTCACTTCCCTCTGAAGCTTTGTATCTTCCCATGTACATGACGCCATTTCAGAACCCGTTTCACCTCTCTTTGTAATTGCCACCAACTCCATAATAACCCTCTCACTTACAACTCTTGAATCAACTCTCATGTCTTCCTTCTTCTCCCAATACTTCTAAACAAAAACCCTTCCATGGCTAAGAATTAGACAACCTCTCCTACAACTATTGATAAACCCACCGAGTCTGTACCTGTAGAAATTCCACTAGTTGTTTCTTCTCCTACCACTGTTCCAAAAGAAAACCCCAAACCAGTTTCTCCTTCTCTCTCCACCCCTCTCTCTATCCACTTTAACTCTGACCCTCTCCCAAGTGTTGAATGATCAGACAACCCTAAGAATGATAGTATCCCTCATTTGTCACTTGAGGTCCTCAACGAGCAGAGTAAAAAGGAAATTTCCATTCCAGAGAAAAAATAGAGTGAGTCTTTGTCTGCAGTAAAAGCATCATCGATCAGTCCAGAAAGTGCTAAGGCTACTACGGAAATTTGTGAGTCTACATGTATTCCTGCCTCTCCTGTTATTGCTTTTATAGAACCTTAAGAGAGGGATGCCATAGAAATATGCTTTCTATTACTGCTGAGGGAATAATGGGTAAAGAAAATTCTGGCGTGCCTGAGTCTCAGGGGGAAGAGACTCAGCCCTTAGAGGGAGAGGGAACAATGGTGCTCTTTGAACATCCGGCACCGGAGAAACTACTGGGACCCCACTTGATGGACCAAACCCCTCTCCTGAGAAAATAGGCCAGGAATCGTCTTCCCAGGTCAGTTTTGACCCTGCTTCTTCTCCTCACTTTGATGTTGAGTCTTTGAGTGTGGTGACACCCGTAATGAGGTCTAGTGATAAAGAATATTTGGATGATATTGTGCTGAGTGAGTTTTTCAGGGTAAGGAGGCCAGTGGCAACTCCTGAGCCCCCTCCGAAGCGAATTACCACCAGGTTGCAGAAATAGGAGGCTCTTGAGTCTGCTCTCAAAAAGAGTAAGAGAAGTCATAGGAAGAAGAAAATTCTAGTCAAGGATGGTCAAGTTGTTGTTGATAAGGATATACCAGTTAAGGCAGTTGATGAGGAAGCTCTAGAGGAACCAAGTTCCTTAACCAAGAGGCCTCTGAGAAAGAAGCACTCTCTTTCTCGTTCAAATAATGAGAGCCCTTCGAAAAGTGTTGATGGTACGCGAAGTGAAAAGTCATTAAAGGATAGTGGCAAGTTGAAAGAAGTGTAAATAGAAGAGTCTTTGTCTGATGAGGACATGCAAGTGAAGTCTGGTGGGAAAGTTCAGTCTCTTGGAAAGTCTGTGAAAAGGAAATTGGAGGATGTTGAAGAACCAGGTTCTTCAAAGAAGGCAAAAAGTGGTAACATCTGTGGAAAGGAAAGATTAAGGTATCAAAAGGTGTTGTGGGGTCGTACTTTTGCCCCTGAAATATCTGAGATGGATGGAATGTGTCAAGTGCTTGAAATGTGTGAGTTTCAACAGTGGGAACACCTATTCAATGGGGATGTGCCCAAGGTATGTGAGTACGAGGTACAAAGTTTCTATGCCGACCTCTTCATTGTTGAATCTGATCACATCTGCGCACTAGTGAATGGTGTAGACATCGTTTTGGATTCTGATGTACTAGGGGAGATACTCAAAGTTCCTGCTGAGGCTTTGTCATCTATTCGAGGTGCCTGCAGCTCTAACTTTAGGCATGCTATTGTCAAAGAAAGAGCAGTGTAGCTAGGGGAACGGGTACATAAGAAGGCACTGCTTCCTGTTTACCAGTTGCTCTTTGAGTTAGTCAACAAGGTCCTGCTTCCTTGTGCTGAGAGGATATCCATCACCTCCAAGGCTGATTTGTTTCTGATGGAAGCACTGGATGGATTCAAAATTGTTAATCTACCTGCTATAATGATTAAGAATATGCAGAAGGTGGCAGAATTCAAAGATGGAAACCATGGTCTCCCCTATGGATTTCTCCTTACGCGAGTGCTCAAATATTTTAAAGTACCTTTGGGATAGCCAAAAATGGGGACCAAGAAGCAGACCTTCTCACAGACTACACTAGAGGAGTGTGAGTGCATTGACAAAAGTAGAGGAGTAGGAAGCACTTCAATGATCTCCCAGCTCATAAATGCTCAAAATCATGCTACTGAAGAGATCAGGAAGTTAAAGTCTCGCAATGCCATATTAGAGACTCAACTCAGTCAGGCCTGGGGGGCACCAGGGTCTTCCAGTTCTTCAAACTCAGAGGTTGCTCGTCTGACCAGGGAGAATGCTGATCTCAGGCAACAGGTTGAGAACCTAAAGGAGAAATTTCTCGCTGCGAAAATGTCCGCCGATGCCCCAATTGATCTCGTTCTCAAAACTCTTGTTGCCTCTTCCAAGCCCTCTTCCTCTAGTGTCCCCTAAGCATATCCCTCAGTGACCAGTGCCTTAGTTTGTCTGTCTTTTGAAGTGTTTTGATGATGTGTGTGGTGGTTGTTTTTGTTTTATTTTTGGTTTGTGGATGGAAATCACTAGTACTGCTCCCGTTGTAAACGGTCCAACTATGTTTTTTGTTTAATGCAAGCTTTCCTTATTTTGCTACAAATGATTCTGTCTCTCTACTTCTCTTTTCTATCATGTTTGTTTGCACACAAGTGGAATGAGTTAACTAAGCTATACTTCTTTATGTTATTTTCTTGTTTGTGTGTTTTTAATGATGCCAAAAGGGGAAAGATAATTGAGAATTAAGAAGAAGCAGTGCACTAATTAAGGGAGAAGCACAAAGTTAGGGGGAACTTGTGAGGTTCCTGCTGCATTATCTGGTTTTTGTGCCTCTGGGCAGGGTTATCAATTTTTAAGTTTGTCATCATAAAAAATGGGAAATTGATGGGTTTCAAGTACCTTCGTTTTATGTTTTGATGATCTAACAAACTTACTGTCAAGAACCAGATAAGAAACCCGATACACACTTGGTACACAGCTCTAACATCTTACTCAAGCTAATGAGAGTTTCTATGACTTCAGAAGATGAAGAATCAACACAGGAAACTGATGACCTTGGGTTCCCCTAGCAACAGTACGAAGTCAACTCTCCACAGTTGGAAGTGACTGCATCCACTGTTCATGCAAACAGTACAGCACAGTGCAATAGTCACTTCCATTTGGAAGGACCTTGTACCACTTAAGTGGTTACATCAATCAAGTGATGTCATCCAATTTGTATTAACATTAATCTTACAACAAAACATCACTTGAACACTTGAGAATTCATTCAAGCACTCCAAGCATCTGATTATCGAGAACACAATTCTCAAGTGCATCAAGAACAGAGTACATCACTGCTACGGACCAGTCCTATAACAAGTCTTTGTATGTCCTTAGTTGAGTTGTAACTTTGTAATTGTTCTTCACTGTAATTCCTACTTTGCTTGTCTAGAAGCATTAATTAGGAAACCTTTGTAAACCATAAACTTAGGTGTTTGTGTCGTGACTTGAGTTAGTCATGTGTTGAAGTCTTTGTAATAGGTATATTGTAAAGTGGCTTGTAATAGGTGTATTACAAGTTAGTGGGGGATTAAGAGTTTAATTCTTAGATTGCATAGGTTGTAATCTAAAAGGTTTCTCATAGTGAAGTTGAAATCCTACAAGTGTAGGTCGTGATTTTTAATCCCATTGAGCCGGGAATTTTCCACGTAAAAGTTCCCTGCGTTATTTACTTACTGCCCTGCAAGTATAATTTGTGGAAACTAATATAGGACATGGTCTCTATATATTTTGGTTGACTCATATATTCTATCAGAGAAGCTGGCGAAGCCAGACTTATAGCAGGATTTATACCTAGCGACGACCAGGCTTGTAGCTCGCGAGGGAGCTGGCGAGGCAAGGCAGAAGGCGAGCTCGAGCAGGCTGTATACCTAGCGACGCCAGGCCTGGGGCGAGGTCCACCAGGTGTTATGCCTCGCGAGGCCAGGTCTGGGCGTGCACATTTCGAGTTTTGAAGACTTATTTCGTCTCCTGGTTTGACTAGGACTTGGCCTACACGTTTAGGTTTTTTCCTATACATATAAATATACCTAAAATGCCACTTTTGAGGACTTTTGCAATCGGAGGCAAGGATAGCTCGTGGAACAACTGTTGGATCTAGAGTCATCAATTTATACATCCCTTTATCCTTACCTTATACTTTAATTATGCAAAATACTTCGAATATTGTTACTATATTACGAGTAGCTAAATTCCTAGTCTAAGGTTTCGATGGAACCTATTGAAGGATGATTTTCTTGTTACGTTAATATAAATTTTCCATAGTATTTTCTCTATTTGTTCAACTATATTATTCTTGTGGTTGATTGAACGGCCCCCAGTTAGTTGTGCCTATTTAGCATGTATTACTAGGAAGAGAGTGAATATTTAGGTAGTTGTTGAACAACATCACTTCTAACGTATATGAGGGATCACTACGAAGGGTTTAAAGGTGGGATTAGGGATAACGAAATCTTGGTGCGATCTGAGTGAGCCGTACTTAATGCCAGCTAGCGTATTTCGGGAGAATATGTCTAGTAAATTGTGGTAATTACTTGGGAGAGAGTTATGACCGTTAGAGTGATCATGATTGATAGAGAAAACTTAGGCAAATTTATAGAAAACGTAGCGGAAAAGATTCCGACAATAGGGGAAATCACAACCTTAGATCATTCCAATTCTTGTTTACAACCCCCTAGTTAGTTATTAATTATTGCATTTTCATTGAGGTAATATTTAGTTAATAAACATCCAAGTTATTACTTAAAATATTTCTGAAGATTTATTGCGTGAATTTGTGCGAGTCTAGTAGTTGTGTTTGATAGGTTAATTCCCTGTGGGATTCGACTCCGAACTTATTAGCCAGAATATATTTGCAACGATCACTAAGTCCTTTTTATAAGGCATAGTTAGGCGTGATTAAGACTCAACGGGATTGTTAGCTAACTCATAGCTCTAGAATATCGTCTCTTCTTCAATTCGTGTCTAATTTTGCCAACTTGTTTCTTTACATTCTTAGTTTGCTTCTCTAGATTAGTTGCAGTTAAATATTCATACTTTAGGAATCTCTTGAATAGATTAATTGTTTTAGTTTAATTTAGTTGATAGTTAATCACAAGTCCATGTGGGTACGATATCTGGACTTACAATCCTATATCACTTGTCAACCATGTATACTTGTGTATGCATTTGGGAGCAACAAGTTTTTGGTGCCGTTGCCGGAGACTTAGAAATTAACTATTCTACTAGATTAAATTTTTACTTTTTATCTATTTAAGTTTTAAGTTTAGTTTAGTGTAGTTAGTATTATATTTTTTTAATGGCATCTTTGAACGAAAAGTGATGGGATAGTAAGTATTCTTATTTTTGTGATCTTTGCTCATATTGTAAAGGACCCAACCTGTGGAAATATTGTAAGAATATTCCCAGGACCGAGTTGCATGCACTATCTCAATCATGTACTATTTGTGGTGGAAATTAGAATAATTGTCCTAAGTGTTGTTATCCTACTCCAATCCCTTCTTATGTTGATTCTAATAATTCTTGTGAGTTTGACAGGGGTAACGAATTGGATGATGTGGAACATGATGTTCGCATTCTTGATATGTACATGAAATATTAGAGGAATATGGAGGGTTCTGTGAGAAAATTATGAATGAGATACAACACTTTATAGAATGAAGAGCTGAACTGGGACAAGAGGTCGACCAATTTGGCAGTTCTATTCGCGCCTTGGAGGCTCAATTGAGTGCAAAGGTTGATGCGTGTAATGCCCAAAAATTTTGGTGATGAGTTGTGTGAAGTTGAACAAGTTTTTCTAGGCCAAATTTAGGACAAAAAACGAGAATACCAATCATTAGACCATGTTCTTGTGGATGATGTTGAGGTTGAGGAAGTATATATTATTGAGGATGTCAAAAATAATACATTTTTGAAGTTGGGGCATGTTGGTCCTCATTTTAATCATTTTTATACATTATGTTTGGATGGAGACATGGATATCGAGCCTCTGGAGAGATGTATAGATGAAGAACAAGACCTACCAAGGAGACAAAATGACATCCCTCACTTAAAGATCAAGAAGTGTAAGATGCAATATCTATTGCTTGGTTTCTTTATTTTTATACCACCGCCCCATGAACGCGACAGAAAAATTGATGCAAAATTGGGGCGCAATTCATATCCTCAAAGTGGAAGGAAATGTTGTAAAAGTGATGGCGTCGTGTCGCGACATTAAATCAAGCGCTTGTTGGGAGGCGACCCAACTTTATTTCTCTTTTTACTTTTGTTCATTTTTTATTGTGTTATTTTTGTAGTATTATTTTTGTATTTTGTCGGAGTAGGAGCATGGAGTCAAAGCCAATAGGCATGTGCAAAAGCGAGCAGGTGGTTGAGACTAAGTGTGAGGTATCCGCAAAAAAGAATCATACCTAGGGGAAGTCAGAGTACCCGTGAGCTGCTAATTTTTTGGCCTTTGGCCTACCAGAGAGTCTCTTTTACCCTCTTGTTATTTATAGTGTGCATTGAGGACATTGCACAATTTTAAGTGTGGGGTGAGGAGATTATCTGAGTGATTTTTTGTGTTATTTTAGCTTAGTTGTAGTACTTGTTCTAAGTGTAGTAATTTTTTTGGGTGATTTTCTATACTATCTTAGCTTAGTTGTAGTACTTGTTCTGAGTGTAGTAGTTTTTATATAAAAAAATTAAAAATTAAAAAATAAACAAAAAAAATTAAATTAGAAATTGGACTTTTCCCGACGATGGATTTGTGGACAGCTTTCTTGAGGGATTAAGGTCCGATGAAAAAAAAATCTAAAAACAATTTCTTTTTCTAGTTAGTTTTAGTTAGGTAATAATCTCCCTTGGTTTTTTTTTGCATCTATTTTTTTCCAGGGGATGTAACTTGAACCGGGTAAAAAAAAATTTAGGATTTTTTTTTTTCTTTATTTTAGGAGTAGAAAAAGAGGGAGAAGTAAAATTTTGTTACTTGTTTGATACTAGCATATTTAAGCCTGAGCTTGAGTAGTACTTTCCTCTGAGTGCTTGAGTAATGAATAAAATAGCAGACTTTCTAACACCTAAGCTCAGGGTTGTGACTCCGTCTATACCTTATTTTTATTTGTTGTTCGCTATGATCATGTCTGTCTTAGAGTAGAGTTAATCCATCTTGATTGTGAAGCAGTTGATGAAGAGAGGGCTGAAAAATAAAGTGAAGAGTAGAAAATAATGCGTGTTGAAGTTTAAACGTGCAAAGTGCTTAGGGAAGAATTCACTATTATATAGTTCTCCTACCCATCCCTTGGCCAACATTACAACCCGTTAAAGTCCTATTTGATTCTATTCGAGCATACTTAATTAGTAGAGATATATATAATGGGCAAGCCTATGGTTCTTTGTGCATACATGTGAATTCTTTTTGAGTGAGAGAGTTATTTTTTTTATGCTAAGTCCTCAAATTATATTAATTCTTCGATTTAAGTGCATGGACAATTTATTCTTGTGAGGGCACTGGTTTCATGATAGAAAGGTGATGTTATTAGCTTTATTTGACAGAGTTGGTGAGCGAACTTAAATTTGGTGAGTTAGAGTCCCCATCCGAGGTTAGGAGGTTAGAAGTTTGTTGTTTGTTTGTGACTTGTATATCTTGCACGATGATGAGGAATTGTATATCTGATGGTTTGAGTTGCTATAAGGCCTAATTGTTAGTACCAACCGAAGTGGTGGTGTTTCTAGGTTTGATTTATTGAGAGTGGTTTTAATGCTTACTCGAGGACGAACAAGAGTCTAAGTGTGGGGTATTGATGTTCGGTCAAAAATGCATATATTTTCCCATTGTTTCCTCATGTTCTAGTATTTTTAATCATCTTTTGAGCGTTAGTTATATTATTTTATGCTTAATATTGTATTTTAATTGTATAAAAATAAAGCGGTATGAAGATCAAGAGATTTGGAGCAAAATTGAATAAAATACGGGAAAAAATTAAAAGAATATAAAAAGGGGGACACCCTTTGGGTTTTGTGTCCCCAAGTGGAGACAACAAAAGAAAGTGTTAATTCAAGAAAAACGCAGCAAGGAATTTGAACGTGAAAACTATTCTGCCTCCAGCGCTAAGCGCTTGTCTGGATCCCGGGGTGGGACTTTCCCTATTTCGTCTGGGACAAGGTTATTTCGGCCCAAGACCTCCCCCTCCAACTTGTATAAAAGGAGTTATAAACCAATTTTGGGGGAGANCGCATTAATGATAAAAATACACTTGTTATGTGCTTAATGGAGTTTATTTTATGTGTAGGTGAATTGGAGATGGAAACGGAGCTAAAGGGATGCAAATACGTTGAAAATACGCAAAAGGAGACGCCCGGGCGTTTGCCCCATAAAGCCTGCCCCCCCTGGCGTTAGGGGGGCGTTTACCCCATAAATCCTGGCCCCCCTGGCGTTAGGGGGGCGTTAGGGCCATAACGCCAGGCCCCCCCTGGCGTTAGGGGGGTGTTACAGCCCCAACGCCAGGGGTCTCCAGTTTCGCCCAAATCCGAGTTTGACGAGTTAAATATTTCCCGGTTGAAATAGAAGTCTCTTACACGGTTAGGGTTCACCCTAAACCTATAAATAGACTCCTAAAACACAATTA